>VOQJ01037717.1:0-22833 GCA_015052665.1 Apistogramma diplotaenia | reverse complement strand
CTCCAAACATTCCTTTATGACAAAGCTTATAGTCTTTGCTGCATCAGGTGACCCTGAAACCTTCCTGAGATATCCTGGGATTCCAACATTGTAGGGACATACAAGATGCCTCGAGACGGCTGCTGTTGTGAGCTGCTGCTGTATACCAGCAAGCAAAGGTGAGCTGAATCAGAAAGTTTCCCCTAATACTAAACTAGACTCTGAGTTCGATGAGCATAGCATGAAAAATTTCCAGAGACACTATGACAAAAACTTTGAACAGAGTAGCATGATCTTGTGAAACATTAGAATGGCTGCCTTGTTTAGGTACACAGTAGATGAAATAAAGGCGCCTCACCTCATAGCCAGTGTAAGACTGTGTGGAGTACTCAAAGTCAGAATCCGGTCCACCAGGACAGTACCTGCCAAAGTAAAAAATTATAATCAAACAAACTGCTGTCAGCAATAAAAGCTGAGAAACACCAAAGGTTTGACATCTGCCTCTCTTTAGGTTTCCTTCTTTGTACCACTGTGTGAACACTAAGTATATCTGCGTAACACTGACGCTGCTCATCTCTACAAAGCACACTTTTTAAATCTATTCTCAATGATTTTCCATCAGCAAAGAGTAATACTTACACACAGATGTTGCCTGTAAAGCTGATGTGAGGACATCGATGCGGTTTGCACATCACAGCCACGACTGCGATCTGCAATAATCACAGAAGTGTTAAATATTCTTATTTATGTTTTTTAAAGCTGACTGAACCTTCATACATTTCATCTTTCCCAAAACAATGTTGATAATCAGTCTAAAACTGAGCTAAAGCATGAAAACACCACCAATGTTCTGTACGTTTGTTAGTCCAACTATAGCACGGATTCACATCACAATCCCACCATGACATCATGTTATGCAAAATGACTGTTTGGTGTCAGCTTCACGGCACAGCATGAACTAACTGACTGCAGGACGGGATGGCAGATGGGAGGATGAACACTACGTACCCCACTGGCAGTGCGGATAGGTTTGGCCTTTAGTTTGGGCACCAGAGCTCGACGGTACTGCGGTGGAACAGCTGCGATGATATCCACCAATCGCGGCTGGGCTTCGAGTCCATATTTAGCTGAGGTCTGAGTCTTCACTCTGTTTGAAAACACATTAAAAAGTAAAATGCAAATCACTTCAGCCTCACATGTAATTGAAAATAATACGAACTGGATAAGCGGAAGAAAATAGATCGATGGACAAAGTCATTTCAGATCTGATGCCACCACAGGTTTCAAAGAAGTTGGAATAGGCGCATGTTTTCCACTGAGGAGATCAGTGGCTGTAGATCTCAAAACAAATTTTCCCATTGTTGCATCATACAGGATTTCAGCTGCTCAGCGGTTTGGGGGCATCCTTTGATATGTTTTTTGTTCAATAAGGTGCTAACATCTTACTGAGCCATATACCGCTAATATCTGTCATCTGGATGTCACCATATGTGGCTCCAAAGCCTGCATAAATCATATAGCATTAAGGGGCCCTTCACAGATTTCTGTATGTATGACATGTGGTTTGAGTCACAGATTTCTAATTTTTTCTTACATCAGTGGCTTACCCGTGCATTTTTGCAGTAGCCCTTAGAGAAAGTGACTGTGGAGGTGTTTCTAAATAAAAAACTGTGTATTTTTTTAAATTATTATAATAAATAAATGTGCCAGTGCAGCAGTGTTGCTCAGTGGAGCTCTGTGCCAAACTTCATACACAGACGGTACCTGTTAGTGGGATCACCTCACTGTTGTTCTGGTTACTGCCTATAGTTGCACAGCCTGTAGTTCTGCTGCATACTGGAGATTACTTACTTGTTAAGATTGATGTCTTTGCCCTTCTCGTGGGCTTCAACCAGCTGCTTGATGACATCGGCAATGGTCATCATCATCAGCTCGGCTCGGCTGAGGTCACCTGACCAAGAACAAGCAATATGCTGAGGTTACTGTCACTGTGACGAGAAGTTGCATTTACGAGCTCTCTTGTCCAGCTTTATTGAGTGAGTTAAAGTTCAGCGTGCAGTGCTGTTTCAAAACGAGGAATCTCCCTAAACCACTCTCTACTGAGTTTATACAGCTTCTGTCATCATCTCTGAGACCTGTAGTTAGCATTAGCATTAAGCTATAACCACCCCCAGAACTTTAGAAAGGCATTTCCGATGTTTTGACCACTTTGACGCACACTCACTCTTTTTCTTTGGCTTTCCCATTTCTTCAGTTAGGCACTCAGTCCAATTCTATACGAGCGGGAGTCTGCTGTACGGTCTTCATGGGCTTTTGAGCCCGGCAGCACTCAGCGAACACTGTAAACAACTCCACGTTGCGATCGAACACGGCACCTGTCGTACGGCGATAGCGATTGTCGCAAAATAACGTGAAACACCTTTATAATGTGTAATATGTCATTTATTGACATCTAAGTGTATCCGTGAGTAAAACAGTGTCAAGAGTGCCCGACTAGCTTAATGCGTACCGAGAACGGCTCTGTTGCTTAACTGCCTGAGAAAAGCGTTACCGCGCAGGCGCAGAGCGGCGCTGAGCCCCTGTCGGAGCGACTGCTGGTGTCTGCGCGGAGCAGCTGACGGACCGGCTTAAATCTCACAGCAAATCCCTTTAGCTGCGAGTTGGGATGTCTTGACTGATCTCTGCGGGACGTTTCAGGAAATGCAGCAGGTGGAAAAGCTGTGGGAATGAACCCTGGACCGCCGTAAATGTTTTTTAGACTTTAAAAGGGCTTTCAACGGCGCTGTGTCCGGGTGCCGGTTACTTTTATCGGCGGTAAATGTGAAAGTGTTTAACCCACATTGCGTCCCGGCTAGCTGCCTTAAGGTGCCTGAGAAGAAGGAGACGGACGGACAAACTGCGCACTCTTTCACACGGTTAGTTTACGAGTTTTTCAGCTTGTTACCGTTTTGTGGAAACGCTCACAACTTATCTGGACTGGAGTTAAAGTGAAACATAAGAACAATGTCTATTTGCTGCGTTCAAGTGTCCTTAGGATAAATAAGACGCATCTCATCGTGGACAACATTAAGTGCACAGGCGCAGGTCAGGTGCCACCATGGATGACAGCAGTCTCACTGACTCAAATGTGAAGGTGGCGGTTCGTGTGCGGCCAATGAACAGGAGAGGTGAGTGTGACACAAACTACTATACTCCCAGCATTTAGGGCTTACTGGTTGGTTTTCATAAAGCATGCACCCATATCTGAGTCCATGTTTGCTCTCTTTGTAACTTTTTTTAAGGGTCGGGACGAGGTTAGTTTTTCTCCTTTAGCCTCTGAAAAGGTCTTTTTTTGACCTCTTTCACTTCAGTTGGGTGCAAAGTGAGAGCGAAATGGTAAAGTATGGGGACTGTGATATGACATCCTGCAGCAGAGATGTCATATCACAGAAGTGAGAACTGTGATCAAATATCAGGGAGAATTTAGAAGAAGTTTTACTTCCAGTGATAAAAAAACACTTTTTAAACCTTATTTGAGGCAGTCATCAAGCTTTTTAAGCAGGTTTTATCAAATCTGAATGGCGATTCTATACATGCAGCTCTTCTGTCCCAGTGACTGTTGAAATTTAAGCTTTGGCTTCAAGTCACTGCCTGGATAGGTACCATAAGATTACAGGCATGTTTCATGCACTGTCACTGGCCTAAAATACCTTTCACAACAGCTGAGTCTCACTGGAGTATCAGCTAACAGCAGCACCAACCTTGAACTTTAAAGATTTGCTATCAGTTTCCTCCAATTAAAGCTGCAAATAATGGATTTTTTAAAAGAAAATCTTTGGACTCATGTGTCCTAGCACCTACTCTGACAGGAAGTTTCAGCTCTGTCTCCGCCTTAAAAACTTTCCAGTGCAGGTAGGAATGAGGAAGAGAAGGTGTGACCCTGGTTTTCCTTACAGTCTGCTTAGGGAGTTGTAAACTAGTTGTAATGTTTGTGCAGGCCTGGAACAGTTGCCCTCAGTAAAACCTCTTTCCTGCCTCTCTGTGTTGGCCTGTTTGGGAGTTATAGATGCACACACACACACACACACACACACACACACACACAGATGCACACACACCACCTGTTATTCTGCACTGGGTGACTCAGTGACTTCTAGGGAAAGCTATGACACCCAGTGTATATATCAGTGCTTTCAAAATGGACATTATGATGGCTATGCAGCTTGTTTGCAAGGTTTTTCTTTTTCTTTCTTTTTTATGTGCATTTCACATTGTTTTTACTCCAAAAACAATGATGCTGTCTTTGGCATCCTTTCTCCAGAAAAAGACCTGAAAACAAAATGTGTGGTGGAGATGGATGGGAACCAGACAGTTCTGCATCCAGCCATCACCAGCATGAACACAGGGGACCCTCGGTAAGCTGTAACATGCAAGAAAGTTGTCGTCGGTTTGAGTTTAACACGGTTAACTGTTTAACTTTCAGCCACTTTGTGGCTTCCTTTGTTTTGTTTCGCTTTGACCGCAGCAGGATCTGACCTCACTTTGATCCTGTCCACAGTGGAGCCTCCCTGGTTAACCACATTTGTTTGGCCTCATCTCTCAATCGTGAAACATTGTTTAGCAGAGTGCAGGCTCGAGTCACATGCTGCCAGGGATCATGAATCTGATAACACTGGGTTTGACAAAATCTTGTTAAGCAGGACATGATAACTTGTTTAACTTATCATGTGTAAAACTTGGACCTGTCTCAAGTCGTGGCTTGTAATTGGACTTTGGGTGTGACTGAGGACTTAACTACTCCTGACTAAAGGCACCTCACACTGTGACGTTTCATTAGCCACATTGTGCAACATGGATCTAATAAACTTGGGTGCAGCTTAGTTCACTGGTAGCTGCTGAATCATAGGCTGTAAGGCACAGCTGCGATTCGTTTCTTATTTCCTGCTACATACATTCTGTGCCCTTCATGGATAACGTCACAATAACCACTGAAGGACACATTATGTCACAACAATTTTCCTCTTTCTTGGAATGCCAAACATCTCCATTGTCCACAGTGCCAGGCCTTTGCTGTAGATTAGAGAAAACAGATGGATGTTTCTAATCATCATTTTCACTATATTTTTTGTAATTAACACAATGTCCTAGTGAATCAGCACCATAGATCTACCCTCCAGGTCTGAAAGTTGAAGCACTGAGCGCGAAGATGGCTCAGCGGGAGAGCAGGCCACCCCCTGTGTATGGCACGTGGTTCGAGTCCTACCTGTGGCCACTTACTGCATGCAGAAAGTTATAGAGCAGTCTATGTGAAATGGCCCTGCTGCTATCTTGTTCTGTGACTTCTGTAAACACTTTGTCTCAGTGAGAAGTTTAAAGTCTTGCTCTCTTCCACAGCATCATGGACGATGGTGCTGTGGTTAGTAACATGGTCATAAGCAGGGTGATTGAAAGGTTGCTACCATGTGAATCCAACGTGCCTTCAGCTTCTCATATTGACCCCTCATTTAGAAAACCACGGAGGCGTTGTGGTTGTTGTGGTTTGTAAAATGGAACTTCACAAACAAATGTATGATGATGCTGTGTCCATCCTTTATATACAGTCTATTTCATGCTGCATTCCAATTGGTTCATTTGTAGAAGTGCTTCACAGTTGTATTAAGTTAATGTGATGTGACCCCAGTTTCATGATTTGTCTCATTAATATATGAGTAGAGCAGGACTGACAGTATCATAGATTCACTAGTTTCATTCCCTCAGGATTACTGTCAGCTGAGTTAGAGAGAAGCTAACCAGCTTTTCAGGTTAGCACCCAATTGTTTGGAAAAGGCTCAGGTCTAAAACTCACACCACCCAACCTCCTCGTAATTCTCCCATCCATTTCTTCCTCCTCGCTTTCTGTCCTTCCTGCATCGCTACGCCTTACAGAGGGTGTGTCTGTTCCAGCTCACCCCTGCTCAGGTACTTTGACACACATTTTAAGAAGCAGGAATAAGGAGCGGAGTGTCAGGATTTAGGTTTGAGTTGCAGAAATTGTTGTTATTCATGCTTCCAGTTGCATTAATGATGCCAGAAGTCACATCGGTGCGATGCATTGCTCTGCTATGGATGCAACATGTGCACAAATGTTCTGAAATCGCATTTGCTTTTGATAATTGTGTTTGCTTTTGATAAAGCGGCCCAACCCTTCTCTCCTGCTGCTGCTGCAGTGAGCCAGATACTGAGTGGCAGCAGTGCAGGTAGATGTTCCCTGGAGGTCTTGGCCCTTGTTCAGGTTCCCCTGTTCAGTATGTAATTGTGCCTTGGGGCGATTGCCTGCAAGCATGGACTGAATGAATCACTGTCTTTGTAGAGGGATGGGAGTCTCGTATTTCACTGTTATCCTATGCATTTTTTTCATGCGCGTGTATCAGTGTATTTCTTCTGCCCTGACATGCTTCAGCGGCGCTGAGCTTCCCCTTTGGGGCTCTGTGTGAACAGGTTTTACAGGCTCTGTGCAGCACAGCACAAAGGTCAGACAGAAGCAGCAGTGGAAGTAGTACAGCCAAAATATTGTAACTTTATATAAACGCATGTTCTTTATAATGGAATGTTTGACCTAATTTATTTAAATGTGGTCTAAAAAATCACCCCCACCCCACCCCAATAAAAACCTTTCCTATTATCTCTTTCACACATGCAAACTGATGTGTGTTTATTCTAAAAGTTTAACTTGGCACGGCTTACCTTTCTCACACCAGAAAGTTACTTTGTTAACCTGAAGCATGTACTCACAGTCTGAGTTATTGTTGATCTCCAACCTTCTGCTCACAGTTCAGTGTCCACGTCTTTGTTTCATGCATTTCACTTCTAATATGAAATCCTAATAAACAGGATGGAAGCAGCATCACCAACCTGCCTTTGCATTTTCTTCTCCTTCTGTGTCCGAGTCTAAAGACACGGGAAAATGTAGTTTAAGACGTGAATGAGGAAACATGTTTTTCTCTCTGGGCATTCAGGTCAGACTGAGATGGTCAACAGGCTGTGTTTTACCCATTTATTTGTTTGTTTTTATAGACAATATTGTGCCCAACGTCTTAGCAAAAGTATAACATTATGAGCAAAAGCTTTCTTGTTGCAGAAGTCACAGAGCAGCCACTTAGTTTTTGCTTACTCAGCTCACTGCCTGATGGGTTTAGCTGAGTTGATAAGTCTTCAGGGGGTGTTAATATGTTACAGCTCAGCAGGGGCTGTCAGACCCTTGAGAAGGTTCAGATTAATGAAGCCCTGTTACTGCTTTAATAACTTGGGAGGACACTATCAGTGAGTAGGCCTGTGAAATAGTTCCATGAATTTCCCCTCATTGCTTTTGAAGGGAACATTTATATATAATGTGATTAACCATGCCAGCTGGGATAGTTTTAAAAGCATCATAAAGTTTGCTTTTTACATTTAGTTACTTTATGTCTTCACTTTGACATAAAATTCTCCACAAATGAATCTGCGACTCACTCGTTGTATAGACCCGTGCATTCTTAGTCACAGACTAGCTGACCTGCCTTCTTCCTCCTCTAGTGACTACTTGGAGCTGCAAGGCTGCCAGTTATCTCAGGAATGTCCTCGCTATCCCAGGAGAGGACAGGACTTGAAGCTGCTCTTTTAAGAACCAGCCAAGTCTCTCATAGGGAGGCCTTGTTTTATTACAGCTCCCCAATTTGTATGGCGATGACTAAATTTGCAGCCCCTTTAAGCTTCAGTTTGACTTTTGTGCTTGAGTAAAGTCTGCTTTTAGTTGTGCCTGGTGCAGCATTTCAGATGAGGCTGCAGTGGAGACTGTGTATCTGCAAGGAAGATGTGCACAATTATGCTGTCAGTTTGTTTTCTTCTTGATTGTAGTGTTTTACATAAAGGGGTGTCACTTCCATTAGGTGGGAAATCCTCTTGTTTGGTGGGTACATGTTTGTGGTGGCCTCCTCATTGTCAGGCTTCGATGTGCTGTGCAGTGTTTTACTTGAGCTCCATAATGGCTTCTCTACCAGATGCTCCTTGTGGTCAGTGTTGCCGCTGTGCTGGAGTCCTGCTGGTCATCCTGCCTGACCAGAATGTGTCCGATTGTTGTAATCGCTCAGGGAACCTCTGCCCTTTGATGACTTGGCCGTCCACGCACCTACCCCCACCCCCAGAGTGCTCAGCAGTTCCTCAGTGTGGAACGTGTTGAGCTCAGCCTTAATGATACCATCTCCAATGAACTTCCTCCTCTTGGAGATTTGCATAGCCATCTTCCAACAGGCTGTAGACAGGAAAGCCTCAATTATCCTTTACAGTGTTGTGTTTTTCTGTTCTCCACTTTGAGGAGCTTTTTAAGAAGAAGTCAAACAGCCATTCTGGGGTCTCATCATCTTCCATGCTCACAGACTCTTCAGCCAACTTTCTAAAGTACAAAGCTCATGAGGCTTATTATAGCAGAAAAACTAACAGGAAACAGATAAAACTTTTAAACATGTGGTTGCAGCCAAAACAACACATCTTTAGTTCCAAATCACAACCTTTTAAAATGTACCTCTATATATTTATATACATATATAATACACACAACAGTAGATGCTCATCAAACATGGCCAAAGTTCCAGGTACTGAGTTCTGAAGCTCAGGCTTCTCGTCACTTAATAAGGCACTTAAACGAGTTACAATCATGAGAGCATTATGGGTCTATTTTCAAGCTGATATAACAAATTTGGCAGCAAATAGCTAAACAGCTGACTGGGAGCAGAAGTAGCATTCAGCTGGGGCCTCTATAAATGCCACTTCAATATTCCCTCTCCCTTTATCTTTGCTTTTCTTGGCCTCCACGAACTACTGCAAATATCAGTTCTTATGGCTGTGCTGTGCTTTAAAAAGAACAATTGTAAACAAACCTTCATATCTTAACTTGGATTACTAGAAATGCCTCGGCAGTCCTTTCATATCAACTGACCAAATAAAAAATTAATCAATTTTATGTGCTTCATTAGTTCTGGAGCTAAACGCTGTACTGGGACATTTAGTGCATGAGACACCCATTGTTAGAATACAATCTGAGGCCATGGATGCAATTTTGAAACTCTGCATTCCTGAAGTCACTGTAGCAGATATTTCACCTAAAAATGACACGGCTTAATTAGTTATAGATGTAGTCTAGATGTAGCTATTTGAAAATGCCTGCCAGAAAATACTTAAATCCCCTTAATGCCATCACAAACACAAACTCATATGAGCAAACTGAAATCAGTAGAAAGCTGAAATGTGGTTGTTTTCCTGAGTGCATCATCACCCTGGAATCTTTCAGGGAAATCTGGCTGGAAGCGTTCAGTCAGTTGACACGGAGCCTGAAGCTGCTGCATGAATGAAGGGCTGCGCTGCAGAATGGATCATGTTTGATAATGAAATTTGACGTTCACTTGCTGGAATGTCGTGACACCACGCTGGCTGGGCTAAACACAAAGACTGTTGTTTGTTTTTTAAAGTGATGTGCTGTAAATGCCGATGTTTACGCCTGTTCTTGGGAACACTGGTTCACATTCAGCTACAGAGGATTAAATCATTGACATATTTTAAGCTTTTCAGCGACTAAATCGATGAAGACTAAATATCTGAAAGCCTGTGGTGGGGATGCTCTTTCTTTAAAGGCCACGAACACTGACGTCACACTGACTCACTGTACATCAAGTGTGTTTATGGATGGCATGTTGTTTATGCATCGAGTCAGTAACGATCTGGGAGCAGTCTTTTAGCTAATTGGTTGTAAGGCTGATTCCCGGGCTCAGAAGACATGCTGCCTGTGCCAAACAGCTGTAGCCTCAGCTGACAAAATTGGCCAAAATTATTATTCTAAAAAAATAAAAAATGCTCACAGATGTTGTTTTTGATCCACGTTGGGCCACAACTGTTCAACAGTTAAGCTAACAGCACTGTGCGAAAATCTTAAGCCATCCTTAATTCTTTATATTTTGCTTCCAAGGAGCCAGTGGTCTTGAGCAGTAGTTCTCCAGGCTTTCTGGGGGTTCTTCAGACCTTTTCTTTGGTCATTGGCTGCTTCAGCATCGGGGTTATGGCCTCGGGGCGCTCACAGTTTGGTATGAGGGGCTGTTGGGGACATTATTACTGAAGCACTCTCACAAAGTAGCAAACAAGTTTTCTCAAGTTTGGTGATTATATTAGATTAGATTATTTTCTTGATAAATTACAGGACTTTGATATTGGTATTTACTGTTACTATTTTATGTTTTAGTAAAACATATTAGTCACCACACTGAATGGATGAACACTGTGTGCTTTAGTGGATAAAGCTGAGGCCTGTTATACCTATTACTCATATATGCTTAACGGCCTTGGTGGGATTCAGGTACGTCTTTGGTTCACTTGACCTTTCACCTCATGTTGTATCTTAGGTAACTTTGTGACAGCAGGAAATCAAGTGGGGATTGTCACAGAGGTGTTTTCATAGCTGAGATTTTAACTGGGAGAAGATCCACCATCATCACATCTACCAGAGCTGATGTAAATTATTTGAGTACTCTGGTGACGTGTGTTTCTTTAGCAAAGGTGATTGGTCTGCATCAGGTTTCAGGGGACGGCACTTTATGCAAATTGAGGGGTCAAAGGCAAGTGGGCAGAGTTGGGTTTTCAGGTCATAAAACGCTCTTCTTCTCTTCCTTTGTCTGCATCTTTCTGTTTCTCTTTTCTCTTTCTTCGTCTTCTCTTCTCTCATTCCTCTCGTGTGTTTGTATTCTTGTCTTAATTCTGTCACTGTTTTAGGTTTTTGTCTGTGTTTTGTGTAACCAAGATGTCTAACAGCCTGCATCTGCTCCTGATTATCCTGAGCCTATCCTGCTCATCCTATCCTAGGTTTTTCTTTTTGGAAACTTTGAGTTTGAATTTTTGCTAAATAAATTCTCACAAGTTTTGTTAAATAACAGAAAGTGTCAAATATGAAGCTTTATTTTTTACAGCACTTTTAAAACCACTTTCAGTGTTTCAGTAATAATGTCCCTAACAGCCCCTCATAGTTTGCTAGTGAAAAAACCTCATCAAGAAGTTATTGCAGTGCGAGCTCAGTTTAAATATTCGGTTCACACTAGTTTAGTGCTTCTGCAGCAGTCATGGTGACCAGCATGACTGAGTCGGTCTCTGCAGGTCAGACGCTCGGAAACACCCCTCACGTCTCTTTGAAAATAAAAAGAGGTCATTCATCAGCTTCTGCAGCCAGTTTAAAAACACGACCCTACTTGAAAATTGCAAAACTAATGGAAATGGGTTTAGGCTATTCGGCGCTAACTCCTGTTTAGCTCCTGCTTTGCCTCTACAAGACAAGCCAGTTAGATTTTCACTTTTATAACTGAGGCTACTTCGCATGTACAGTTGTTGTGCAGAGTGTTTTTTTTTTTCTTCAATCAAATCTACAAAAAATGTCAAAGATGATAGTTCGACAGGTAAAATGTATTGTAAAAGACTGAAAGTGCTGCTGTCACTTTTTGACTGATTGTGTCCTTTGCAAATCCACAGCGCTCACCAAAGATTATTAATACGTTTGTGACGGGTTCGTTTAAATATTTGTCAGTAACAGTTTTATTTCTTCTCTCTTTTGTCACCAGGAGTCAACCGAAGGTAAGGATTTACTTAAAACTTTAGCTCAACATCATTTTAATTTCTGGATTTAATAAGAACATATTTATGGTTTTATTTGCAAATTCTCTGCAGGTCTTTGCCTATGACTACTGTTTCTGGTCTATGGATGAATCTGAGAAAGACAAGTTTGCAGGTTGGTACTTTTGTACTTTTTCCAGCTGTTTGTGCTCTCCATGGTTTGGTGCATTCGTTTTTTTTAAGCTTGCGTCTACTTTCAGTGGCTGGTGAGTCACTTCATAAACTTATCTCCTCACAGTGTTTCCTGATATTCTGAACTATTTATGGAGCTGAAGAAAGGGACTGTTGAGGGGTGGGATCAAGAGATATACAATGTTCTCCTCTGTTATGGCTTAGACTAAAAAAAGAAAGCAAAAACATTTCTTCTCTTCTCACATCTTATCTGTGCTAAGGGTTTTCCAAAGTTCAGTAACCTGTGTCAGATGTATTGAAGTTGAACAAAATGTTCGTTGTGTTGTTTCAGGGCTACAAAAACATTCCAGAAAAGTCACTTGTTTCTGAGTTATTTTAAGTCTAGTGTCTGATTTCAGTGTGTTATAGTCTGTGCTTTGGGATGAGTTCTGCAATGTTTGTGCAGGTCAGGATGTAGTGTTCCAGTGCCTTGGGGAGAGTCTGCTGAACAACGCCTTCATGGGATACAACGCGTGCATCTTTGCTTATGGACAGACAGGTAATATTTAATAAGACAACAAATGTTTTATTGTTACACTCACAGAATGTGAAGTTCAGTAAAGGACGCTTACGTTTTGTGATTACTGTTCTCCACAGCCTTTTCATACTCTGTTATAGTGCTCAAATTAATTCAATAATCCTATAAAATACTACGTTAGAAGAAATGTATGAGAAACTTCAGCTGCTGGCATCTCCTTTCTCTGAGATGGCCGTGTTTTAACATGATCTTAAACATAGTCCCGACAAAACTACAGGCTGTATTTAAAAGATGGACACAGCTGCTGTGACATCACCAACCGGTTTCCGAAGTCCCGATTTGAAGTCCTGACATTGCTGTCATCACCATCGTGGTTGCAAAAAACAGAAGGTTACAAGAAAGGGCGTGTCTAACTGCAAATCCGTATCCTCATTGGCTGAAGACTTTGCAATCACAAGTTGTTAGCTAATTAGCGTATGGTTTCGCAGAGCAGAATTTTTTTTTATTTATATATATTCATTGTGACCCAGAATGAGTGTGTGACCTCATCAACTCAGCAGGAAAGTATTTACACTTTTAAGACAAACTGCTGTTTTCCCATAATTATCTATAGGACCAGAAGTCTTTCTATCGCCATCTGGTGGCCTTGAAATGGAGTGCAGGATTTGAAGCACTTCCTCATTGGCTGGGACCAATACTAGGAAGCAGGTTAGCTAACAGCTCTGGATTTGTTAACCCTAAAATGGCGGGAACTGAAGGGTATTTCAGAAAGCAGGTTATGCTAACAACTCTGGGTTTGTTAACCCTGAAATGCGGGAAACTCAGGTTTTCAGTTCCAGAAAGGGAGCTAACTTCAACTCTGAGTCAGTTACCATGGTAACAGACTCTGTAAACCTAACTCGCTCGCTGGCAAGCAACAAACTGAGTGTCTCTCTGACTCCTCCCCTCCTGCTGCACCTGTCTGAAACTCGGATGCATCTCTTCGTTCAGTCACTGCAAAGCGATCAGAGGAGTGAATTCATCTGCAGACGTTTGTTTCTAAAAACACTGAAAAATACTGAAATCCCAGTTAGTTTATGTTTGTACATGTCTGATCTTGGAGAAGATGTGAATGTTTGAGTGAAGATTAGGCTGAAATGGCTTGAAGACTTGGAAACTGAACTACATGTATTAAATGTTGTCAACATTATGAAGGTTATGCTGTCTGAAATTCCGAGTATGGATCTTGACATATTTTCCAATGAAATCACCTAAATCGGTGATCATTGGCTCTGTAACAGATCTGCAAACAGAGTCCACCTGCAGGAGGACCCAAATGGATCAGGATCACGGGTTCAGACCAGATAATGTCCTGTCTCATCCAGTCCGGATCCGTTCATAATAGATTAATTTTCCCAACATGATCTTAAATTAAAATGTCTCATCCTCCCAAACTGTACTGAAATAATTATAAACCCTTTAAAGCTGAGAGATTCCATAATATATTTGGCTTTATTGCTAAAACTTTACTTTCATTACTGACTTGGAAAGCTGCCCTGCATCTTTTTCATATTCAGCTGCATGTTTTCAGCTAAATATGAAACTATGACTTTTAATAGCAAATCAGTGAAACATCTCTGCTGTCAGAGAGCTGTCATCCATCAGTGAAGCTGATCTTGGATCAGATTAGAGACGGTTAAACTGGGCACATTAAAGTAGATTTTCTGTAAATTTCATTACTCGATTTTATCCAATAATGGCAGAAATAATGAAATTCTCCATTAAAATGAACACAGTGAGGCTGCTGATTCCATTTGTGCTGAATAATTATTTAAACAATTAAACAGTCAGAAACCGAACTGTCATAAACTGCAGCAAAACGTTTTTATTAAATAAACTGACCTGGGGTCAGCTCGGCCCCTGTGGCTCTGCTGCAGTCACTCACAGCTCTGTCAGTAACCTCAGTCTGAGCTTTTCTCCATATTTTTATCTTCACCTTCTGTCTCCTGCAGCTGAATAATTAGATTTAAAAATGTAACATTTAGATTCAGCTTCAGGTGAAAATTCAAGTTGTGTAAATGATGCCAGCAGACATTATAAAATAGATTATATATTTTATATCAAACTTTTATTCTGCCTGTGATGATGACTGAGTGGGTAAAACTGATTAAAGTGACTCGTCATGCTCCACACTGACACGATCAAGCCTTGATCCATTGGATTTAAATAGAGGCTCTGCTTTTTATTTACACGTTGCCATGGTGAATCCTGGTATCGCAGCTCTATTGATAATGGCTTGCTTTCCTTACTCATACACGGGTGAACTGTGGGTGAACATACTCTGAACTAACTCTGATACGCTGTTCTCGAATGGGAAGCTCAGAGTTTGTTGAACATGCTTCCTGGAAGCTACATATTGTCTGTGGCTGTGAAGCTTTGTGCTGTGGGTGTGGGCCCGGCCCACTTATTGCGTTAGGAAAGGAACATACTCCGTTCTTGTGAGTACCGGGCAGAGTTGAATTCGAGCAGCGAGCCTGTTTGACTTCTAGTTGGATTTTATTTCTCATCAGTTTGCACAATACAGCCCACCAGTGACAACAGCAACTTCATGCTGCAGTAACCTCTGAATCGCAATGAAGCACGTGGATCAGCCACTACATCACTGACAGGCTGCTCGACTGCCCTGCAGCCGGTCAGAAAACACAAATGAGGCAAAATCTCTGATTTATGTAAGAGCATTAAACTTCTTCCCTCCTCCTGGTGAGACCCATGGCTGAACACATAAGTAATGCATTGTTATGTTACACATATCAGCTTCAGTAAGGAAGGAATAGACTGCATCACGGCCCATCTTACAGGCACAGTATCTGCTAAAACAGGCAGCAGCTCCGTATAGAAATTTCAACTTGGCAGCAAAAACTGCAACATAAACGTTATTTGGTGTTTTTTTTCTTTCTTTCTTTGCAATGTGTGAGATTCAAAAAGTATGTGGCTGCTAAAATTTATCAGGAGTTGGATGTGGTGTTAGTATATCCCCCCCCCCCCCCCCCCCCCCCCCCCCCCAAAAAAAAAAAAACAAAAAACAACATAATTTGTTACATTTCTGTAGTTAAATCTATGAAAAACACCATGGATAATACAAGCTGACATGTTTAAAATAGTATTTTTACATTAACAAGGTCATTCCCAAAGGGCTGTTAGGTGAGAACTTGATGTATCTCGGCATCTTGAGCAATGTGTCCTGCAATTTGAGGAAACTGGTTAAAAGAAGAAGTGGCAGGCCTAAAAGCTATCTGCATGTGATGACCAGTATCTGAAAGAAACAGTAGCTTTCAAAAATAAGAAAAACATGCAAGAAAGGCCTGACACAGGACCTGAGAGATGCATCTGGTTTTTTTGTTCATCCATCTACTGTTTACTACTGTTTAGGAATGCTAATGTGAAAATTAGCTAATTCTAAGCTCATCAAAATTGTTTTTGTATGTGTTTCGGTTGATGGCTGCATCTAGTTCCCATTTCACTAGCAGAATATAAAGGAATGAGGGGTGGCCCCATAGTATGGTGTACCTGCACTTAGAGGCATCTTTAGTGCTAAAATCTCCTTTGGACATTATGTCAGGATACATCAGAATATAATAGTGTCTTAATGGCAAGTGTCCATTTAATTTTCTTTGCTTGCAGGCTGGTGTCATCCCTGCCACTCAGAATGACCGACCCAGCTGTGAGGAGGGTGGTTAGTGATGTCATTCGCTCGCCCGAGGACAAACGGGAGTACAGGGGCCTGGAGTTTGCCAATGGCCTGAAAGCAATGCTCATCAGTGACCCAACCACAGACAAATCTTCAGCTGCTTTGGATGTCCACATAGGTAAATGGGTATTCATTGCTGTTTTTGCTTTCCTCATTATAAGGTTCACACCATTTGGGAAACAAAGGGCAAAGCAGGTGCAGTTTTCCACATCATACTATAACTGTGCTTTGCAGACAAGTATAACTCCATGTGCAGAGTTGTCTCATCAGTTGCCAAGCTTTGGATGGGTATTTTTTTTTATCTGCTTACTATCTATATATGATACTGTTATGTACTAACATCCACAAGGGACCAGTCGTCAGCTTCAAAGCTTTGTACAAAGAGTGAATCCCATCCTATGTGGACATGACTTAACACAAGAAACAATACAAACCTCCCAGAGCCTGCTGTTTGCCATTCAGCAACAGCAGCAGGAATGAAAAGAATTAAATTAAGTTTGGGGAATTCTATTATTTTAATTAAATAATTTTTGAATAATAATTGTTAAATTAAATCTAACATATTGTAGAATCTATTAATAAAACATGGGTACTTAGAATAATACAATGCATAATGCATCTAAACGGTTTAATAATAGCAGAAGAAAAATGTTATGGAAAAGTTTAAAATGAATGTTATTAGATGTGCTAAAATATAGAAGACCTAAAAAGCAGAACACTCATTGTGAAGCAGATTGAATCGGTCATTGCTTAAATTTTGAAACTGACTTCAGAGTTTGTTGCGATAAATAAGAAACAAATTTTTAATAAATTAGTTATAAAATTAGAACGGTGCAAGTTTATCATCTCATCCAGTGGTCCGCACTGCTCTGTCTCAGGTCTGCAGTTTTATTTTAAGAGTTTAAGATCTTGGCAGGTCTAGTGTTAATTATTACACAGTTGCTTTGAGGGTCTGAAGAAAGTCCCATGCCATTGTTTCTATGTGTTTACTTAAAAATGATGAATAACTCAGCCATGTGCATCTTAGTGCATATAATTCTGTCTGTTCTGGTGCCATTACAGGTCGTTTTTTTTCCACCTGGCAAACTTTAAGAGAGTCAAGTCTGTTTATCTGAATTTCAGTGAGCAAAGAGCTGCAGCACCATTAACAGATCATCTCTGCAAATTTCTCATCACTTTGCAGGTTCTCTGTCTGACCCACCAAACATCTCAGGACTGGCGCACTTTTGTGAACACATGCTGTTCCTGGGAACACAGAAGTACCCCAAGGAGAACGAGTACAGCCAGTTCCTCAGTGAGCATGCAGGCAGCTCCAACGCCTTCACCAGCGGAGAACATACCAACTATTACTTTGATGTGTCCCATGAGCACTTGCAAGGAGCATTAGATAGGTACTTTGATGTTCACTTGATGGTTTTCATTTTGACAGATGGTTTGTGATACACAATCAAAAGCTCAGTGGTCTTTGTTTTTAGGTTGCAATTGTCTGATTGGTTATCAGTATACAGTGTACACCTTGGGAGTCCAGGTGTTAATCCAAGAGACCTGTCGGGTCATGGTCTGCATGTCTTTGGTTACCAGATGAACTTCATTGCACTCTCCTTTGTTACCATCAGCATAGTTTCCTGCCCCCCAGGCTTAAAACCTCAGGCAGGGGGCTTTCCTCATGTGAGCTTTGCTGGTGTGGAAAGGACACTCGGGTGGTCAGAATTGAACCTACTAAGTAGAAATGAGTGATCAGTCTAGCAAGCAGCTGTTTCTGTGGCGGTCTAATTGTTCACTGGCACCACTGAATTGTGAACCTGGACTCAGTGGTAGGAAAGAACTGCTGAGTGATCTGAATTATTGATGTCACCTTTTTGGGAGGAAAAAACCAGATCATGTGTCAGGTTAATTTTCATGTGTTTGTAATATTCAGACTATATATTTGGATGTCATGTTTTTTGTAATGATACCAACATTTACAGGCCAGCAGGTTTTTAGGAGGTAAACGGCAAAAGACTTAGTGTTTGGAGCGTGCACGTTACGTTTGCAACACCTCAGCAGCAACAACAACAATAAAGTTCATGGTGCATTTGATTGATAAACATCTTTGTGATGTGACAGAGGTGGACTTGCAGTCAGCAGTAACAGTGATTGCTTTTTGCAGTGTGTCTGTACATCAACACTATCAATAGCATTTCTTCATTTGCATGGCAGTTGCTCTGACTTTGTGCTCATGCAAATGACTTTTTTCATTTTTTAAACAGTCCTAATGTATAATCTATTTTTGTAGATTTGCCCAGTTCTTTCTGTGTCCACTGTTTGATGAGAGCTGCAAGGACCGGGAGGTGAATGCTGTGGACTCAGAGTATGAGAAGAACCTGATGAATGATTCCCGGAGGCTGTTTCAGTTCGAGAAGGTCACTGGCAACCCAAACCACCCTTTCAATAAATTTTCAACAGGTAGAAGCTGTTCTTTCCAGATTTCACTTCAACACTATGTGTTTCCTTTATTCATTCTGGCTGCTTTGTGCATCCCATCTTGATTGTTACGGCAGGTTGTCATATCTGTCATCATGTGCATGTGGGACTGGAGAGCAAAACAAAGGCCCTTCATGTAATAACCTTTACAGGGTTGATATCCAGTTACATAGGGTCCAATTACATAGGCTAACACTATAATTTCAGACAAGTTACTGTAGCTATATTTGATTTCATGAAGTTTGCATTAATACCACCTACTGTATGTAGTATGAGAGATATGAGCTAGTATAAGAGTTCTAGCTAGAAATGTTTCTTAACTCCTTAATAATAGTTTTTTTTATGAAACATGAACTCATTATGGCAGTTTTTTTTTTTCCCCAGAAAGAACTTTTAATCTGTGAGAATCATTTCAGAGCACAGAGTGCAGCTCTGAGCTCAAAATAGCCACCCGATGGCAGTCTTGAATTATACAGTCTGCATTCCTGTTAAGAATAGAAGCGGTTCAGGCCGGCCTGAAAGCCGTGCACTCAGCAGACCAACATAAGCTTCTCCTGACTGCTGCATTGCTGGTGTCAGCCTAAAGCAGGAATGCCCAAACCAGGACTCGAGGGCCGGTGTCCTGCAGCTTTTGGATGCAACCCTGCTTCAACACACCTGAGTCAAACAATTAAGTCATTAGCAGGATTGTGGAGAACTTAACTGCACACTGAGGAGGTGATTCAGCCATTTGATTCAGGTGTGTTGCAGCAGGGTTCCATCCAAAAGCTGCAGGACACCGGCCCTCGAGGTCTGGGCATCCCTGGCCTAAAGCAATAAAAATAAATAAACACAGTGCGATGTGTTGACTGTATCTGAAATTAAATTCATTCACAAATTCTTTACAAATAACTTGTTCATGTACTTAATGTACTATTTTTGGTATGACATTGAACAGTATAATTTCAGCTGGACTTTTCTAGATAATATGACAGCAGAAATTGATTATGACATGTTATTTTATTGAACAGTTTGGAGAATTTGTGTGAGCTTAAAAAGTGCTGATAATTATTTTCTTATAGGGAATAAAGTGACGCTCGAGACCAAACCGTCTAATGAGGGCATTGACATCCGCCAGGAGCTCCTGAAGTTCCACTCCACATATTACTCTTCTAACCTCATGGGACTGTGTGTGTTAGGAAGAGGTAAGATGTCATTGCTCAAATAAAATGTTTAAATATTCAGCCATAACAAACAGCGCAAGTCCTACGTAAGTTTGTGGCCAGAAATCATTGGTAATTCTAGTGTTAAAATGAATGCAGTGGTCCTGCATGTGTTGTCACCTGTAGTACCCAACAGTGTTTTTAATCTTTAAGCCTTCAGGAATGAATTTGAAGTAAATGTTTGTGCCTCTGCTTAATAGGTTTTTAATGCTAATCCATTTTATTCTACCAACAAATGTTGTTGTGCAGTATGTAATTTACTGTCAGAAACAACTTAAAACACCTTAAATTAATTATAAATGACTCAAGCAGTGCTTTTGGTCCAAAACAGTAGCTTTTGGTAATTGAAATAAGATTTAAAGTACTTTTGCCATTCGCAGCTGTTCTTAGCAGCATGACAATGTGTTATTTATATCATATTTATTTGCTCACTTGCTGGCCCATCCAGTGAGCTGTGCTTAATTTTGAGGCACTTTAAAAACCTTAACCTTTTCTTTGTGACTAATGAACAGCACATTCTTCCTGTTCTGTGATCTGCAGCAGCCTTTGTGTCAGATATTACAGTGTAATACAAAAGCTTACCTCTTGTGTTTTCTCTGTAATTATTGTAGCGTTTTTACCTTACAATATAAAGCGCCCTGAGGTGACTGTTTGCTGTGACTTGGTGCTATATAAATTAAACTGAATTTACTGAAAATCTTAAAATGATGATGGACACCAAGTTGCACCAATTTTGTTGGGTCTATGTGGTAAACTTGGCTGTTTGACCTTCATGGTCTGTCTGTCAGTTTGTCCATCTGGGCAAAAAAAGTTTTGCAGAAGGTAAGAAGATGTTTTTCTGTTATTTAATGGGCTTGTAATATTCAAGATTCAAGATTCTTAAATTGTCATTTCTGCAGTTGCAAGTCACAGCAGACATGAAATGGTGTTTGGTCTGGAAGAATCAGTGCAAATAAAGTTAATAACAATCTAGCTAAAATATAAATATACTAAGACATAAAAACAACAAATAAGGGCAGCATCCAGCAGCATTCATGCCGAGTAGTGAGAGCCCAAGTGAAGTGCATATGCTGTACTGTGCAATTAAGATTGTTCAAATGTCTTTGGTCACTGTTTTAGTGCTCTCACACTCTGTGGGAAGAAGATGTTGAAAATAACCTTGATGCTCTTGAACCTTCTCAGGCGTTGAGACGGGTGGTAAGACCTGTGCAAAAACTGTAGGGTGTAGATGTCCTGCAGCAAGGGGAGGGTGGTGGTCTTCTGGCCATGTTCTCCAACCCGTTTAGCTGATGTTTCTTGTAGTTCTTACAGCTGCTAAACCAGGAGGTGAGGTTATAGGTCATAATACTCTCAGTGGTTCCCCTGTAGAACGTGGTCAAGTGGAGGGTGGAAAAATCTGCCTTTCTGAGTTTCATAAGTGGGCGGAGCCACTGTTGGACCTTCTTGATGATGGCTGCAGTAGTGGTGGTGAAGGTCAAGTCCTCTGTCAGAAACTTGACACTGCGCCAGTGATGGTTAGAGGACTATTGGCCTGTCCACCACCATCTCCTTTGTTTTTTCTATGTTAAGGAATAGGTTGTGGGACCTGTAGTACAACTTCAATTGTACCACCTTCCCTTCTGTATGTGGCCTCTTTGTTGTACTTAATGAGGCCTACCACAGTCATGCTGTCTGCATACTTAATGATATGGGTGGTGGTGTGGGTGGCAATGCAGTCATGGGTAAGAAGGCTGAACAGTAGGGAACTCAAGGACACAGTCTTGGTGATCTTTTCCTGCCCTCACTGTCTGCTGCCCCTCCATCAGGAAGCTGATGACCTGAAGATATCACTTTTGGTGATGGATCGGGTTAATTGTACAGTAAATTGAGTATCTATGAAAATGTTTAGTTTTTCTTTTGTTTTTCTTTTAATCCTTTACTGACAGAGTCACTAGATGAGTTGACGTCCATGGTGGTTAAGTTATTTGGAGAAGTGGAGAACAAGAATGTGCCTGTTCCAGAGTTTCCTGAGCACCCTTTACAAGAACAACACCTCAAAGTGAGCCACTTATTTCTCACTCCTTTGTATTTTTGCTGCATTGTAGAGTGTCTGTTAGAATGTTTTCCATTCACGTTACTGTGGGAACAACACACTCTTCTGTTACTACAAATGTTGAAATATCAGATGAACAAGCTCCTTATTAACACTTTTTTGTGTTGTTTTGTTTTTTCTCACAGCAATTCTACAAAGTGGTTCCTATCAAAGACATCAGGAAACTTCATGTGACTTTTCCCATCCCAGACATAAAGAAGTATTACAAATCAAAGCCAGGACGTTATCTGGGACATCTGATTGGTCATGAAGGACCTGGAAGTTTGTTTTCTGAACTAAAATCTAAAGGTAGTAGACTGCAAGCTGGTGGCAAACATGTCTGTGTGGGTTCTCAGTCATCCAGGTCATAGTACATAGACTGTTTTTTTGTTTCTTGAAGATGAACTAGAGAAGCCTTTTGGATGAGAGGTGAAGCGTCTTCAAGAAACAAAAAATAGTCCAGTTGCCTTTTGTCAAGCTCCAGAGGTGGCAAATGTGATTAGAATGAGAGATGCACACAGTGAAAACATCTAAAAATGTATGATTGACTTGTTTATTACCGCAGGGGTTATTTAATTGTGTCGTAACAAAATCTTCATCATTGAACCATAAAATGTAACACAATATTACCCAGGAGAGCGGTTGTTTTCTATTTTACTGACTGGCTTAGAAGTTAATATTCTGGTAGCACTTGAAGTGTACAGTAAAGTTATGAAGAGGTTTTATTTGCAATCATACAATGAAAAGGAAGCTAAAACGTGTTGTTAAAGCACTGTGATAATTATTTCCATAGGCTGGGTGAACACACTTGTTGGCGGTCAGAAAGAAGGAGCCCGAGGATTCATGTTCTTCATCATCAATGTGGACTTGACTGAGGAGGGTCTCTGTAAGTCAGCATTATCACTACTTTACATGTACTGTACCTAGTTTGTGTATTTTGCATGTGATTGTGATTATTCATTATTATGTGAAAGTAAAAGAAAAGCAAATATTGTGTCTTGAGGAATGATCTGTGTGTCACCGCAGTGCACGTTGAGGACATAATCTTCCACATGTTCCAGTACATCCAGTTACTCCGTACTGAAGGGCCTCAGGAGTGGGTGTT
>VOQJ01037714.1:11454-23825 GCA_015052665.1 Apistogramma diplotaenia | reverse complement strand
GCTGCTCACACACACACACACACGCACACAGACACACACACACACACGCACACACACACACGCACACAGTGATGATGAGCAGTGGGAAAGATGAGGAAGACTGTGGTATTAATCAAACTCTGTATTTATGATAAATATGATGAAAGTGTTGTTGTTGTCCTCCTCAGCTCAGTGTGACGTCTCCACACCTGAGGAAGATGATGATGAGCGCTGCGATTGCCCCGTCCCATTTCTACAGGTTGAGTTCAGAGAATTATTATTGTCTGAAGAACCTACTAAAGCCCAAAATCACGTTCTGCGTGTCGTCGTTGGACTTTCGAGTTCCTGCCTTTGACGGTGAGGACGGCCCTCAAAGATGAAGAGCAGAGGGAAAACAAGGTGTCCAACTAGAAAGCATTGGGTTTTTTTCCCTCCAAAGCTGACAGGTTCTCACAGTCCTGGAAAACTTGGAACAATCCGGTTTTCACTTTAATGTCTCACTTTCCTTTACCTGATACTTTCATCCTGACGTGGCTGCAGAGGAGATGAGTTACTTTGTTACCAGTGAAGTGTAGGAGAAACTAACTTTACACCTCTGAATCAATTCTGTTATTATTAATTATGACATTTGTTTCACTGGAACAAAAGCAGCACAAAGCTCTGAGGGTTCCTCCTTCAGACCATCAGCTGATGACTCTTGTGCTGATTTTTATTGGAAATTAAATCATGTCTCCGTGAAAAGGTGGAGTATCTCAGGGGGGCGGGCTCCTAAAATGTGTCCCATTTCATGCCCTGATGCTCCGTCACTATCTGCTCTATACTCACTCTGATAAATAAATGCACTTATTCCCCAAACTGCTAATGGAAACAAATATTACTGTTCTAATAAAAGCCTGCAGTATGATGGTGTACAGCCTTTCAGGGTGGTGTTCACATTCATTTGAGCAAACTGCACGTTAGTTACAGGCAAAGGGTGTAAACTGCTGCTCACCGAGACCCCAGACTGGCTCACGTTGGTGCACAAACATGAACGAGTCAGTGGAGGAAGAGTGCTAGCAGCAGGAGGAGGAGGAGGAGGAGGAGAAGTGGCTGTTACTTCAAATGGCTCAATCACTGTTTCAGGGAGTGCAGCTGAGTGCAGCACAGGGCTCACGTCAGGGTCCTGTGTTAGCGCCACGCTGGCATCCTGAAAGAGGCTGCAACTCGACAGAGATGTTCACACACACACACACGCACACACACATGCACGCACACACACACACACACACCAGTGTGTGAGGAGACACAGACAGGTCGAGGGGAGCAGAGGTTGGCGGCAGGACGCAGAAAGATGGACGGTCCGTTTATCATCACAGGTCAGTGTGGGTTTAATCTGATGATTCTGTATATTTTTCTAAAGTCTGAGCAGAAAGAGATGGCAGTTACTTTATGGGAACCACTCGTAACCATGGTGAAAGAAAGGGGAGCGAGGACCTTGTAGCGGTCAGTTATGTGACCTGCTGTGTGTTTAACTCAGTCACTGCTTTTCTTTGCTTTTCAAGTGGTCCAAGTCCTGAAACTGGGAAACCCGGGAAACTTCAGGTAACGTTTCCCTGAGTTTGGTCCTGAGGGATGCTGCTGCTGCTGCCCGAGATCACAGACCCGTGTGGGCTCAGATGATTACATTTACCAGCTTTCAGGGACGTCATCGTTTCCTCAGGCCGGTGTCGCTGCGTGGACGCCCCGCTCTGCTTTGTTCACGTTACTTTAAATCAACATGTGAAAATGGTCATCATTTAAAAACCTGTCTGGCTGTTACAATAATATCATATCAGCATTTTGAAATGGAGAAACTGAGCAGATGGCTGTGATTGTATGTGAGCTCTCAGGTTTGGGTTCAGTCTTGATGGAGACCTTCAGACTCTGAAGCAGGACTGTGTCTTAAACAGGCTCATGTCTTGTTGTTCGGTGTGTCCTCGTCACTGTGACACGTGTAAGTGTTTGTTTAAATGATGAAGCCTGTGAACATGAGCAAATGTTTCAAATGAGCCACTGATTCAGGAGGGATGAAGCTCGCTCGTGACAGCGTCGCCTCTGGATGTAAATGAACAGGGTGGAGATGAGCTCGTTTGCAGCAGAGGACGCAGCAGAGCCTGCAGAGGTGGTGGCACACGGCTGTGTTTGTCTCTCCCTGTAAAGCAGCAGCGTGTAGCTCCACCTGGACGGTGTCGGGCGCGGTGCCACTGGAGCTCCACACCCCCTCCATCACACCCTCAAGCTGTCCCTCAACTACACGAAGCTGCCAAGACCACCTGATTCTGGGTCCCAGAGTCCCAGAGACCACAGCGCCGCGTGTGGGCGTGAGGCCTGCTTCTGCCTGCACCTGTGGCCTTCGGCATCCTCGGAGAGTCGCTTACATGATCACGGCTGACAGAGCAGGAACCGGCTCTCTCTCCGAGCCGAGACACAGTGTGAGGGTGAGTGGGCTTCAGAGCTTGGTGTAAGAGCCCGACGCCGTCACACAACCAGTTCAGCACATTCACTGGCTGCGTGTGCAGACTGTGGTTTCTGGAGTGAGACTTAACACTGAAGGAATATGATGAAGTCGGGATGGATATGTGATACTCCAGATCCTCCGCTCTGGCAGCGGTGCGGAGCGAAGCCATAAGACATTCCACAGATATGAACTTGGCTGGATGTCTATCTCTGTGAGCCACTCATAAAAAACCCTTCATCCATCTGACGATGTTGTGCCAACTGGTCTGGAACAAAACGGAGATTTCTGAGGCTTTAACGTGAACCAGCTCGTGTGTGACGGCACACATGGATGTTCCAGTAACTACAGAGCAGTGATGTGGTGTCTCTGGCTGCATAAATACTCTAACGTACACACTATAATGTTAACTTTCACCCCGAGTCACAGATTCTTCTCAAAAAGCTCGTTTGCAGTTTGAATGCGATTTGCAAAGATGCTTTAAATTTCCATAGCGAGCCGGGGCTCCTCTGAGGGCGTACAGTACGCAGGCTGCAGAGGCTGTCACTGTGGATCCATTGTCTCCTGGAAATAATTCATCAGAGCGGTGAAACAGCTGTGAAGTGAGACGTCTGCTGTGGTTGTTATCGCTAAGTGCTGCTCTCCTGTTGTCTGCACGGCCCATCAGGGCTCTGCAGACTAAAGTCCAGATGTATAAAGGCCTTTTCTCTTAACTGTCCGAGGCTCAGTTTGCTCAACGCTGGTTCAGAGATGTTCGGAGTGGTGGAGGACATGACGTGTGTGTTACAGTATGCATGTACTCTGTGAGAGTGCTGTTTCTGAGTGAAGGCGGTTGTTAAGACTCTCCTCTGTGCAGGCCCTGAAGGTTGGCCCAGACTTCGCTGCCATTTCTCATCCTAATGGTTCCTGCCACACGCTCTTGCCAACATGCGGCTGGAGAAGAACCAAGAGCCGGGAGGAAAAAGGAAAACTCAACATTCAATCTGTCGGCTCCTGCTCTCACAACAGAAGTCCCTGCCTGGACATGAAGAAGGGAAACAACGGTGCTCATCTCCGGAGGTTCGACTGAAGTGCCCGTGATGTAAGGTGCATCCCGGTGCTGTGCATGAACACAGTGCACAAGCGCAGTGCATGAACGCAGTGCACCTGCAAGTGTCTGATGCTACTCACTAAACCACATACTGTATTGATGAGTTGATTCATATTCCACTTACATTATACTTGAATACAAACTTTTCTATAAACAGTACGTGCAGCAGGCTGCCCCCCCCCCGCACTCAGTAAAGGCACAGCCGGATGGACACCAAAAGGAGAGATTTCTTCTACTTTGTGCACTTTAGTGAGAAGTGACCACATGTGGACGAGAGGCTGATTCATTAAGTGCATCATACAGATAATTAGTGCTAATTAAAAGCTGATAGAATGCTGCAGAAGGCCTGAGCAGCACAAACTGTTTACAGCTGCTGCACGTTTCCCATCAGTCTGAGGACGGACCTCAGACTGCCGGCGCTGACCCATGGTGCAACAGCTCAGAATAAGCACCAACTTTTTTTTATTTCAAAAATCCTACTTGAAAGTTGATGATAATTCTCTTTGACATTACTGAATAAAAAAGTACTGTGGACACTAAAATCCTGTTAGGAAACACAGAGTCGGGTTTGCTTAATAAGATTCCAAGAGCCAGATTGATATCCAATCAGCTGAGGCTAAATTTGCTGGAACTGATCCATCCGGAGTGACAAGGCTGATGCAACCCTCCCAATTATCACTGCCTCCGTTTCATCCTTTGCATCTCTCACTCAGAGCAGATTAAAGTCATGCCCACAGTTACTCCTCACTCGTGCACTGCAGCAGTTTGGAATTCAGGGCAACACTTGACAGATTTGGTGGCACCAACTGTCAGCAGGAGATAACTTCATTTTTTTGAAAGTCTAAAGGATTTAATTAGCCGCACTCGTGTACTGTGACATAAACTGCACACTTCCTGGACTTAAAGCTTCTCTTGTTAGCGCCTGCTGACTGTGTATGGAAAAGCTTCCTCGGTAGGTAGCGTCATTGTTGCTGCATCCATCTCGCTCCGGATGGACGGAGCACTCATTTGCTGCTGTTGGAGATACTGCTTTGTATTTTGCTCCTGAGCTTTCAGGCGTCACACTGAGAAATTCCCCGTCAACAGTGATTTCTGACTTCTGAAATAAGTTTGGCAGAAAGCATGAATCTGTAACATCTCAGTCAGGAGTTATGGACTCTTCTTTTCTGCTGCAGCAACTCTTCGTTTGCGGTTTAGCCTGTTAATGGGGGTTTCTTACATGTAAATCTCACCTTATGTGGCCTGGCTCCCCCCCCCCAGCATCATTTTCAGGTCCTGAGAGCATCTGCAGAAGGCCTGAAATGTCAAATGCAAATGCAGCTGTTGAAGCATTCGGCCTCTCGGAGCTGTCTGCTTTTATTTTTCTTTATCCTGTCAGTGGGTTTCCAGCCCTCCATCTCCCTCTCAGGAGCCGTGTGTCCCGCGGGACTGAACACATCGGTGTCACTCACTTCCATCACCTTTGCTGGGTTGTGTGTGTGTGTCGCTGTCACTCTGCCTGCAGCACAAAGACCACATTGTGAGTCTCACAATAAGGTGTTTAAATTTTGAGTGGCTACTTCTGCCTCTGCCTCACGCTGAAGTGAGGCAGCAAAAATATCCACAGTATTTAAAGTGGAGCAACCTGCAGAGCGTTAATGTAGCAGAGGGTCCAAAAGGCCCAGATACTCACCTGCTTCTTCCCACATTTACTGTTAGCTCAACACACAGACTCTGTAAGCTGTTGGTGCACTCATCCGTTCATGTTCAACACCTTATCCAGGTCTCTCTTTCAACTCATGTCCCCCAGCTCCTGCTGGAAGATAAAGATGTTCCCAAGCCAGCCAAAAGATCTCATCCACCTCCTGCCTGATGGACACGCCCTAAACATCTCACCTGTGATGCATCCAGAAGACCGCCTTAGCTTGTCCCTGCCAGTGTGGAGGAATATCGGCTCTACTCGGAGCTCCTCCTGAAGGACCGAGCTCCTCAGCCTGTCTCTGATGGTGAATCCAGACACTGATTACTGCTGCCTGTAGCCACATTCTTACTGCTCACAGCTCGTGGCCAGGAAATCAGCATTATTCTCAGCATCCTCATCACTGCAGATGCTGTACCAGTCGCTTAGTTTCCTGCTCCAACCTGCTCCAAAGATAATCATGGGTGAGGGAGCAGCCGGAGGTGAGGTGGGGTCCTGGAACTGTATACCAGCAATACCTTAAGTTGTGTTGGTGTATGTTAAAGAAAATGTTGGTCGTTGATGCAACAAGAAGCAGTTAACCTCTGACTCAGCTGCAACATCCAGGACTGAAAAAAGAAGCACAAACCCTGCATTTCCTCTAATGTCCACTTGAGGCTCCAGCAGTGAGTCAGTCACATAGACTTCACAGCAGAAATGAACATGTTTACAGTCTGGTACTAAAACGGTTGTGTGCTCTAAATTCCGCCTTTATAACAACTTTACTGGGGTGGAAAATAGGGGCGCACTCCTTTGATTAGCAGATGGATGGTGACACAACGAGGTCATGGCAGCACAGCCACATCATCTGCAAACAGCATGATGTGGTCAGTGATTTCACATCTGGAGACCTGAACCCTCCACCCGGTGGCTACACCTAGAAATCCTGTCCAACACCCACGAGAACGAGTCGGACTCATCACCAGCAAACCAAACCAGGCTCTCACTGCAGCTGTACAGGAACTGCACACAGTTACAGCTAAAACGCACTGCAGACGAGTCCAGCACACCGAGTGTTGTCCTCAGGGCGTGCTGGCTGAAGCCGACTCAGCAGGTGGAGTTTCCTCACTCAAAGCAGGGTCACTGCTGCTTGAATTGGGGTGTTTAGTGTAGTTGTAACAGCTAACAGACGGCCCCTCCCTCCTTTGATACTGTGCACCAAAAGTAAACGAATAAATGGTTGGATTTATTAAAGCTGCACTGGCAGAACTGGGTTTTAAAAGCACCAATCAAAGCAGAAAGAGAAAACAATGATGTGAGATCATTAAGAACAGATTATATATACTGTATATGCTTCTTGGCCCTTCGGGGTAGCCATATGTTTGTTCCATAACTACAAAAATCTGAAGTAGCACTAAAACTGTAATGAATGGATCTGCTTACCCACTGCATCAAACTATTAACAGAGACATGTGGCAAGGTAATAATCTTTTCTATAGTACATGAAATAAAATTTTTATCAGGTGCTGTTTCTCTCTCAGAAATACAATAAAGTGATCAGACTATAAAAGAGGCGACACTCTAAAAGGACGTGTTTCTGCATGCAGGACAGTTATTATGACATCAGCTTTACAGCACGTATGTTTCATATCCAGTCGTTCTCATCCTGAAGTAAAAACTCTCATTTCAGTGGAAACACCCGAGCAGTAGTGTCTTCCTTTACTTTGAGGGCATAAATGTGTCCTCCCTAATGCACCATAAAAGAGACTGCAGCCGCACACACAGGGTGGAACCTAATGATCACGTTACTGTGGCTGCCCGCTGGCTCACTAACAGTCTGGAACATTTTATTTCTTCACGTAAGTCACTCGGAGGTGCGCTGTACATCAAATATAAGCTGCGTGCACGAGGAGCTCCATCATGAGTGTTGTGGAGGGGAAAAGAGCAGGAGATGGATAAAAGGTTATGATGCAAGAGTGCAGTAAAAACAGGCTGTCGTTTCTTGTTCTTAAGCACCCTGAAAGTCCCGGCACGAACGTCTGCAGCCTCGTTCTTCATCAACCCGAACATCCATCTCTGTGACAGCTGGAGTGTGTGTGTGTGCTTGTTTACAGCATATGTACATGCTGCCGTGTGGATGTACAGTGTGTGTGTGCGTTCCCAGGTGTGTGTGCAACATGTGCTGTGCATGAAAGGACTGAAAGTTGACATTTTCCAGTCTGGCACCTCCGTCGTCACCCTCCTAAAGACGGCAGCGTCCTCTCGCGCTGCCGCTGATAGTTAATGCCTCATTGAAAGCCATTTGCTACTCTGTCCTTAATTGTGGCTAATAATCCAATCACACTCAGTATCAGTGCGCCAAGCACCATTAAGATGAAATGGGGACATCGAGGAAGGGAGGAAGGAAGGAAGGCAGACTAATGACATTCATGAGAAAGTGAGCCTGGTTGTAGCTGGAGGTCCAGAGTTTGACTTCTGAGTGGGTATCATTGAGATTTAACAGCTATCAAACAGACACTCACACTTATTACCCACATAAAACGAACAACTTTCATTCTACGCCTTGAAAATAATATTATTAGCCATCATCAATCACCCCGAGTCAGACACTGAACTGAGGAGTCTTCATCACGTCAGCTGCTGTGACATCATGTCCTGCAGCATTGAAGATCACAGGCCACTGTGACGGGTGTGATGCTCATTTGATGCTCGTTTCATTTGAGGTTATTAGCTTATCGCTCAAAAGCTCGTGTTAAATGACATCATCATTCTGTGCCGGTTACAGCAGGTAAAACCACCTCTGATGTCTCACCGACATGAAGGACTGTGCCAGGAGGTTCTGGGAGGTTGGGGAGTGCGGTGCCCGGGTGCAGTGAGTGCTCGGCTGGAGCTGGAAGTCCTGAGTTTAAGTCTGAGGTGACATCACTGACACTGAACCACCATCTCCTCAGTGATGCCCCTGTTTCAGCACTGATCTGTCTCTGAGTGAGCTGATGTCACCGTGCAGCTGTGAGGAGGAGGGAGTCGGCCTGGGGAGTTTGTTTTGGCGGGGAGGCGCTCCGACGTGGAGCCGAAGCGCTTACAAAGCTGCTTGGCACCTTCTTGTCTTTGTTGTAGCTGCTAATGATTTCAGCCCGTGTGTGCGCTGCTCTCTCCAAAGCAAACAGCAGTTTAATCAGGTCACTGACAGCTGACCACGGCGCTGCAGAAGACTCTGACGCCCTCCTTAGAACATGTTCAGCAACGGCGTCCAAACATGAGCTGTCTCACATCCCATAATACAAATGTGGTACAAATGTGCCTGAGAGGCACTGAAGGCCAATTCACCACATTTATTTTTTAACAACTTCTGAGGCCCACTTAGGAAACTTGAACGTTCTCCAGCTGAATTAGTTCGAGCACCACTGTAAACCAGCCCGAATGCTAATCTGTCATCCACGGGTGAAGGCAACAAAATAATGATGCTCTGGAAGGTTTTTGAGAATGTGTGAGCATGTTTGGGCATCAGGCTGAGGGAAGAAAATGACTTGTTTGCTCGTCAGTCCTCGGTGTGGAGCACAGCTTGGCTAAATTACTCATGAGGTGGATGAGCAATGAGAAGGTGACCCATTTCACTGCTCCACTTCTGCAGCCTCGGGTCTCCTCTGAGTCAGATCCAGTCATTCAAGAAAGGGAGATAAAGGACTGGATGGAGAATATTTTGGGTTTGGAGGGGTTGGAACAAGAAATTAAGCAAAGGTCCCTGCAGCTTAATTAACATTCCCTTTCCTGTGAAAACCCTCTTAAAATAGTAACACAACTGTGCCACAGCTTGTGTTAATAAACAGCCGAACAAAGGAAAAGAATTAAATCAGCTCGACGTCAGCGGATCAGAAACTTTTACGAGAACTGAAAGTTTGTGGCTCTCAGGAGGAGTCGGCACTCATTTCAGCCCCTCAGTAACAGGATATTAATGAATGAAAAAGGGATCCATGATCATGTGTCAGTGTTTACCTGTTTGGCTCCTCCCACCAGTGTGTTGGCTGAGACAGGTACAGACTGTTCTGATTGGATGGTTGGATGAAGACTCCTCCTCTTCACCCAGCAGACAGCAGTAAACGCACCAACGTCGGGTAGGATTGTGTATCTCAGTGCTTTGAACCGCTGAGGTGCACGACAGGCTCACAGCTACTTCAACAGCTACTCTCATGCTTGCTCCTCTTTAATAACGACCATAATTTACAAAAATGAAGATCATATTTTATGTAATAATGCTTTAAAGTAATAAGTGAGACCATAACCTCACCAGAAAGGTCATAGGTCACGCAGCAGTAGGCTCACTGTCTCACAGACTCTATAAAACCATGTACAGAGCTACAGATGTGCCTTTAACCTGCATTCTATCTGAAGACCACCAGGTGGCGATAGCTGTGACTGCAGTTCTATAGAAGTCGATGGGAAACAGCTTTCTGTCTCAGGCTACATCACTCGTTTACAGTCTTACTGAACAGAGAATGAAGTCCAGATCTCTCTTATAACTGACGGCAGGGTGGCAGGGTGGAGGCAGGGCGGAGGCAGGAATGGAGGCAGATACAGAGGCAGGGTGGAGGCAGGGCAGAGGCAGATACAGAGACAGGGTGGAGGCTGGAACAGAGGAAGATACAGAGGCAGGGCGGAGGCAGGTACAGAGACAGGAACAGAGGCAGGGCGGAGGCTGGAACAGAGGCAGGGTGGAGGCTGGTACAGAGACAGGAACAGAGGCAGGGTGGAGGCTGGAATAGAGGCAGGGTGGAGGCTGGAACAGAGGCAGGTACAGAGGCAGGGTGGAGGCTGGAACAGAGGCAGGGTGGAGGCTGGGCGGAGGCTGGGCAGAGGCTGGTTCAGGTAATAGTTCATTTAAGCAACCTGCTCCAGGCTGATGCGTATGAATGTCACAGATGTGGACGAGCATGAAGTAGATGTGGCAGATGCAGGTACGTACTCCTTCCTCCCAGCTGAGCTTGAAAATCATTCTGACTTCATTCATTTTCAGCTGTGAGGAATGCTGAGGAAAAGTCTGCAAACCAGGACACGTGATTTAATAATTCATCCCGTTACATTATTCATCAGCGCCTCATATTCCTGAATGGATTCTGTTGTCTCGTCCTGTAACTGTTCTGCTCTCAGGTGATTTCACGCTGCACGGCAGGCAGAGGAGAGATAATGACCTGAGTGGGCGTGTCCAACTTCTTTCTTCTTTCCCTCCAAACTCTGTATCCAGGCAGAGATCCCAGCTGTTCCCACTCATCATCTCATAATCATCTTTTTATGGTTGCTTTCTTCTAGGACTGTGTGAGCTCGCCTCAATGTGTCTTACATTACAGTCACCCATCATCTCACTTCTATCCCTCTTCCATTAGGGTAAATGTTTAATTCGCCCTTGTCCCTGAGCGTCTGAGGGGCATCCTGAAGTTACAAATACCATCAGTCAAAGTCAGAGAGTCATCCTAAGTGCAGAGGCACACTGAAGTTTGACCCAACTTCAGCTGCTCTTCTTGCTTTTACTGCTTCATCATTCTGACATCAATGGTTTGATCAGTCCTGCATCAGCATCACTTCCACCAGCAGCCACCAGGGACAAAAACCGCTGAGAAGATCCAGTAAAGACTCTCGCAGAGGTGAAGCAGGAGAGCAGCTCTGTTTCACCGGACCGAGATCCAGAGATTTCCATGATGAATGAAGATGCAGAATGAACAGCAAGATGGAGGCAGACTCAGAGAAGCTGAAGAAACGAGTGAATTATTTCTGCTCGATGGGTCAGGAGCCATCGCTGCCTGCAGAAACCACAAAGACAAGCTTTGCCACCAAGTCAATCTGATAAGACGCCTGAATTATATAAAGCTCCAAGTTTGTGTCAGTTCAGCAGGCTGATGATGATCATCAGAGGTGAGTCAGAAACTCTGCTCCACAGGTCTTGGATTTTTGAGCAAGAGTGAAACTTCACTTCCTGATGTTAGACTGTGACTTCCCCATGATCCAAAGCTGGAAGCTTTCCCAGGTCTGGGACCGGACTCTCTCACAGGCGTGTTTATCATCTCGTCCGTCCGTGAACAGCTCACAGAGAGACCAGGATGAGTCCTAAAGGTCGAGTGAAAGGCAGCGCATGAACGTCTGTAAGAGTCAGAGCACGAAGGCTGCTCTCTGCTCCATGTTTGTGATCTGGAAACAGTAAATGGTCCAAGTAGGAATCAAAGGAGTTACAAAGGAGCGGTTTCTTCCTGCTCGGCACTTGCAGCTTCCCTCTGCTGGGCGAACTCAGCTTCATGGCTGCCACACGTTCTCCTGATCGAGGCCCAGCGTTTGCTTTGTGTGCTCGTTTCTTCTTCAGTATCTCAGCGAAGTGGTGACGAACAATCACATGGATTTCATCCCTTTCAGATATGTTTTCTTGCTCATCCTGTCATGGATGCTAAAATGATTGGATGTGTTAAAGCCGACAAACGTTGGGGACTAAAAGGTTATGTCATTACTCAGCAGAAGTGCAGGTAAACAAGAACACAGTCAAAACAACACTTTATGCTACAGTACTTTGGACAGACTTTCTCCCGCCTGACAGACGGGGGCTATAATTATTTGGACAATCTGCCTGATAATAACAGTGTGTTTGCTCCCGGGTGCAGACTGAGCCGCTCTCAGCCATCCTGTCCTTCCTCGCAATTCCCACAAACCTCTGTTTATGTCCACATCCAACCTGTTTTTCTGAGTCGTAAATTACCAGCTGCCACGTGTAATGTATGGCAATTTGCTCCCACATTATCGTGGGCCGCCACAAGGTCAGAAGCACTTCCTGTGGTGCAGCTTACTAACTATTCTTAAAGAGGTCCTGTCACACTCAGGCTGTGCCCACTTATAGTTATTGTTGTGCTTAAAAGAAATGTTTTTGACCAAATGGCCTGGACGATGAATCGTGGAGGTGCAACAAAAGTGATGATATGCTTTTGTAGTTAGTCGCATAATGAGAATCAACCCGCTGACGAAGGCAGAGTTTGGAAGACTGAGGGGTGGAGAAGCAGAATGAAGGGTTAGAGGGGGAGGAGGGGACAATTAGCCTCTGAACCAAGGATCAAACAGACACTGATGATGACTGCAGACGCGATTTAGGCAACTATTAAGTCACCAGCTGGTTGTTGGACCGGTACTGACCAGCTGGAACA
>VOQJ01037695.1:2273-12764 GCA_015052665.1 Apistogramma diplotaenia | reverse complement strand
CATTTACACATCAAGTGGCCTCTGTTGCTCGATCCTGCCGCTTTGCGCTCTATAACATCAGACTAATCAGACCGTTTCTAACGCAACATGCCACTCAACTCCTGGTGCAGGCTGTGGTCATCTCGCGCCTTGATTATTGTAATGCAGTGCTAACGGGCCTTCCCGTCTGTGCTATAAAACCACTGCAGATGATCCAGAACGCAGCAGCACGTTTGGTCTTCAGTCTTCCAAAACGAGCTCATGTCACCCCACTGCTCATTGAACTCCATTGGCTTCCAGTTGCTGCCTGCATCAAATACAAAGCCTGCACGAATGCCTATAAGGTGATGACAGAACAGGCGCCCTACTACCTGCACTTGCTCCTAAAGGCCTATGTCCCGTCTCGGCCACTGCGCTCCTCCACTAAATGTCGCCTTGCTTTACCCAACATCCACGCAAAGCAATCCAGACTGTTTTCCTCCATAGTTCCCAGATGGTGGAACAAGCTGCCTACCTTCATCAGAGCAGCGGAGTCCCTCATCGTCTTTAAAAAACTCCTAAAAACTGAGCTCTTTAGAGAACACCTGCAGTAGCCAATACAACAACTTTTGATGTGTGTAGACATTTTTTATTTTGCTGCATTGTTTTTAATGTTTTAATGTTTTAATTTAATGTTCTTAATGTTGTAATTTAAATGTTTTTACTGCACTATCACTGTAAGTCGCTTTGGATAAAAGCGTCTGCTAAATGAAATAAAGTAAAGGTATGAAGATAATAACGTTTTTTTAAAGTTATTTTTTCTACGTTAGTTTGTATATGTAAAGAATGCTTATATGAAATTTTAAACAAAACACATTAACTGTTGCCAATCAAATGTGAATAAGCTGCTATCTAGGATTCATATGTTTGTAAATCTGATGTGATGACATCAGTGCCTCACTAGCCAAGGCCCTCACTGCACGTCACTGGTGTCTGGCCCATTGTTGCAGGCCATGCAGTTCCTGTACCTCCACAGTGAGAGCTTGGTCGGTATTGCCAGTAATAGGTCAGACTGCAGGGCTGCCCATTGTCATAGATTCTGTTCATAGCCAAGAGTAGCCAAGTGGCGGAAGGCTTTGTCGTTTCTGCTTTTTGCAGACGATGTGGTCCTTTTGGCTTCATCAAGCAGTGGCCTCCAGCTTGCCATGGAACACTTCACAGCTAATGGCCTCGACACATGGGGAGCGACGGACGACGGCGACAAACAGCCTGCATTGCCTCTGGGTTGAAACCCGAACACACGGGCTATAGCGACGGCAGCGTCGCAAATCGCGCGCTTGCGTAACTCGCGTCATTTGTCTCGAAGAAATTTGATTGTTTATGAAAGTGGAGAAATTTTGACATTTTCAAAGCAGCTCGTGTCAGACAAGACAATAAGAATGAAGAGTAAGAAGATTTTATTGGAACTGACAGAAATCTTACCGTTAAGTTTCCTCTACAAAAGAAAAAAACAACCTTGGGTTCATCCTGTATTACAGACAGGAAACAGCAGAGTGAATATCATTTGATGGCTGATAAATTCAGCGCCTTTTTATTTATCTCGATAATCACTGTGCGAAGTGTCATAATATTAGAAAGTCAAACACAGGTAAAATTATGCTTTTCTGAAAGTGGCTGCGGACTGCATCGTGCAGCATTCTCTCCTCTCATTGGTCAGTCAATGAAACCCTCGCTGATTGGTTTAGAGCCCGGCGACAGCGGCAAAAGTAGAACAATTTTCAACTTTGTTTTATTGCGTCGCCTGGTCGCTTGTGCACGTCAACGTGTACGAGCTCGAAATTTCACATGAACGAATGTCGCCGGTCGCTTAGCTGTTGGAGGGCAAGCGACTGTCGCCTCATTGCACGAGCTCCATAGGAAATGAATGGAGAGCGAGCGACGCTGCTCCCCGTGTGTCGGCAGCATAATGGTGAAGCAGCAGGCATGAGAATCAGCACCTCTAAGTCCGAGGCCATGGTCCTCAACTGGAAAAGGGTGGAGTGCCCACTCCGGCTCAGGGGGGAGTTGCTGCCCCAGGTGTACTGTAGGAGTTCAAGTGTCTCGGGGTCTTATTCACAAGTGATTAGAACCGTGTCTGCAGTGATGCGGGCGTTGCACCAGTCTGTCGTGAAGAGGGAGCTGAGCGTGTAAGCGAAGCTGTCGATTTACCTGTCGATGTACATTCCTACCCTCACCTATGGTCATGAGCTCTGGATAGTGACCGAAAGAATAAGGTCGCAAATACAAGTGACCAACCACCCATCCTCAGAGATAGGAGCTTGTTTGAGGAGTGCAGCCATTTGCGAGGGGCTCAAAGTAGAGCCGCTGCTCCACCACATCGAAAGGAGCCATTTGAGGTGGTTCGGGCATCTGATCAAGATGCCTCCTGGGCGCCTCTTGGGTGAGTGTTCTGGGCATGTCTTACTGGGTGGCGGCCCCAAGGCAGACCGAGGACATACTGGAGAGACCATATCTCTCAGCTGGGCTGGGAATGCCCCAGAAATTGCCTCTTTGTTTTAACGCTCAAAAGTCCAAAAGTTTAAATTAAAAAATAGACTTGTCCTTTGCCCTTTTCTCTCATAGAGATGAATTGGACAGCATAGCCTGCAGCTTTAATATGGCTACATGAGTTAATGATCATTCATTCCAATGAGAGTATGTAGTGAGTTTTTAATCATTCCTAAAAGACTGCAGGTTTAGATCTAATGTTTGGTTCTACTCGGTTGCATTTCCTTAATGGTACCTTGATCCCATTTCATCAGCACACTTTCAGAATCCTGATGATGGCTGTGTGATAGCTTGCATTGTAATACATACTAATACACACTGACATTTAAGTGTACATTCATAAGCAGCTGCACACAGGCATGTTTATCACAGTAACAATGAAAGCTACACATTCACATGTACATGTAGACATCTTTACACATATCTGACAATTTATGAATTTATGAATGTTTCTAAAGAAAGTTCTGTTGCAAACCAATAGCAATTGTAGTGATATGAAATTAGTTTGTTTCTAAAAGCTGAATCAGATGAGCAATAAAAGTCCCCTAATGCAAAAAAACAAACAAACAAACAAACACACAACATGAAACAGGCATAGAAATGAGCAAGTGAACATGTTCAACACCATATAATGCCATTTTCAACTTGAAGTGTCATTTTTCTCCTGCAATATGTCAAATAAAATAAATGAAAATTAGGTGCAGAAAATGACATTTTCAGTGATGGTTCAATCACATCTAGAAATTGTTTTGGGTGACTCATGTATTTCAAGTTTTGGGCTTGAGCATTAGACAACTGCAGATACAGCTCAGTTTTAGTGAAACTCAAACTTTCAGGTATGACTATGGCTAGGATGAACTATGGGTTTCATTAAGTAGGAGGTCAGTGGGGGGAAAACACACAGATTTCCCCTCAACAGCTCTGCTCAGAAGTCTCTCTTCCAACCTTTAGGTGCGTAAGTACTTGCTAATGCTGGATGTGAGGAAGGACCATGTCAAGTTCTGGAGACCTCAGGTTCTGCTCATGGTTTCCAACCCTCGCAGCACTGTGGGCCTCATCACCTTCATCAACGACATCAAGAAGAGCGGCCTCTACGTGCTGGGACACGTCCAGTTAGGAGACCTGAGTAAGAACACGAAAGTTTAACCTAACCTCTAGAAACTTTTTAAATTTGTTTAATCAGCTTCTTCTCCAGTGACTTTTGCATTAGGAGTGTTTGAAGGTTTACTTCTGCACCATTTCTCATCTAAACCCACTCAGTGTGAGAGGGAGACTATTAATTATGAGAAAAATAAATTGGAGTAGTGAGGAGATGCTGTCTTTGGATGATTTTAACATGACTGTGATATTTACAGGGGGCAGGGACAACATAGGGGGCTTCTTCCTTACCTGAAAAATTTAACAGTATTGCTAAAATATAAAAATATACCACTAGCATGTCAGTGTTTTTTCATCTTGGTTGAGCTCAAAATGGCCAAATCTGTAAAGTACATGAATGAGAAAAATGCCTCCTTGTTTGCAAGTTCCACACTGAGCAGTGCATGATTTAATGGTCCTTTTTAGAACGCTAAACCTTTCTCTTTGACATCACCTCATCTGCTGCATTTTCATTTCAAGAGAGGTAATCGCACGCACAAAGCTCTGGAGGCATCTCCTTTCTCTTCTGCACAGGCACACACATGCAGATATTCAAGGAGCAGGGTCATTGATTGTCTTTTTTTCTTTGTCTTTGGGAGTTTATAAGGGGGGGCGGGGGGTATTATGGGAGACCGGGACTGGCACTGAATGGAACGTTCACAATCCAAATCCTTTGAGTGTTTCACAGTGGAAAAAATGATATGTTCATTAGACGCTGAAGTGCCCTTCTGTCATTCGAAGAGCCACTTGGTCTTGAGAAATATGATCAAGCTATTCATTCACATAATTACACTGAAGTGGAGTTTGTTGTTGAGGACTTGCGCATTGCCCTGCTAATCTATTTTAAGCCGGCACATTTATGCTTACCCTCGTGTATAGCAGCTGTTTGCCTTAAAGCTGAATCTTCTAGCACAGCTCAAACTACCACAGGAAGCTTGTAGACGAGCCCTGTGGACGGCCCTCCGCATACATACTGAGGCTTTTTGGGATGACTGATCACCTGCTTGCCTGTTTGTACTTCCCTGTATCTTTCACTCTGTCTCAAGTTATGTCTGTGAATCTTTCTATTTCTTTCTTCACCCCAATATCTCAGCATCCAGTCTGGCATCTCTCTTTTCCTCTGCCTCTAATTCCACCTCTGTCACACTCACTTTTCACTCCTTTTAATTGTTGTCTGTGGCTCCATTTCCTTCACATTACCTGAATCTTAGCACACTTCTGTTGAACTGTCAGCTGCATTTCTGATATAACTCTACTTTGTTTTTGTTTGTTTTTTTGCCAGAAACGTTACCTTCCGACCCTCTGCAGGCACAGTATGACTCCTGGTTGTCCCTGGTGGACCATCTAAACATCAAAGCCTTTGTCAACCTGACGCTGGCAGATTCTGTACGTCACGGTGTCCAGCATCTCCTCTTCATCTCAGGACTTGGTCAGTAACACTATTAACAACACACAATGTCCTTACTGGTCATTAAAGCCATTCAAAGGCATGTATCAATATACTGATATGATTATAAACATTATATATTATTTGGGTTGTAGGCAGTGAAAGTCTTACTTGATCAAACTTGGATCTGCTCTTGAACCAGTGGATTGGTTTTATATGTTTACTCAAGGTTTGACCATCAGAACTGTCTAAACATCCCAAAGCAGACACATGAGCCATTTAGAGATGATGTGCTATACTGGTTGTTAACCTGCGACAGACAACCACTCACACTCACAAATGGTTAGGCAGTTTATGGTCAAAATGGTCACCAATTTAACCGAATCGCACTAATAGCATGGTGACGTGGTTAGCACTGGTGCCCCCCAGCTAGATGGCACTGGGTTCAAATCTAGCCTTTGTCTAGTTTGTGTGGGTTTTCTCCAGATACTCCAGCTTCCTCCCACAGTCTAAAGACCTATGACTCATTCAAGCATAGAAGGCACCTAGGGATGAACTAATATTTTCTTCACATAACAGACAACTTGGCAAACAACAAAACTGGATCTCTTTGTTGCCAGCAGCCTGCTGCATAAACACTATTTCTTCGGTTGATCCTATAACAGCTTTCTACAGCTGATGAACAGTATCTGAAAGGCATGTAAGAAATAGAAAAACAAAATCCAGCAAAGACCTCACACAGGACCTGAGTCCACATTTACACGGACTTTTTTTCAGCAGTTTTTGTAACTTTGGCTCAGGTGACATCTGCAACATTTAGCACGTCACATATTTTCTTCTAGCACCAACTTAAACTGACAATTCATTTCCCATTCATGTCTTAATATTTATGACAAAGCTCCTCTCGGCACGTCTATTTTAACTCCCACTTCCGCTTCTTACAGTAAAATTGTTTTCACTCCAGTTTGTCCCAGTGCTTATATTTTAAAGGACACTTCACTTTTATTCAGTACGTGTATTCCTCTCAGTCTCTGCACATTTACTGTCAGTTCAGTCTCTGTAATTCATACAGATTCATCTACCAGTTAGCCACTTTAGTCTCGGATTGAAAATAAAATAACAATTTGTTCTTGTGAAAAACAAATTTTTCACTTTCTTTCCTTTCTCGTATTTTTTCATCATGATATAGAATCACTGAATGATCGTGATAAAGAAATACATTTTTGTCTCTCAGGTGGGATGCATCCTAACACCCTTGTCCTGGGTTTCTATGATGACTGTCTTCCAAAGGACAAACTGATTGATCCATCAGTGTCCACCAGTCAGTCCACTGATCCCTCGGGCCCTTCTCAGGAGCTCACGCAACATCCTCTCTTCCACTTTGCCTCCCTGCGTGGCTCCAGTAACAGACAAGATTGTGGTGAATTAGGGAACGGAAAGGTTCTCGGACCCCAGGAGTATGTGGCAATCATTGCTGATGCCATGAAGATGCTCAAGAATGTGGTACTAGCTCGATATTTCAACAACTTTGACCGAACCCAGGTTCTCTCGCCCCATTCCTCCTCTTCGGGGAAGGGAGGTGTGTATGTTGACGTCTGGCCGGTCAACCTCCTGCGCCCTGACAGCTGTAGCTACGTTGACACCTGCTCCCTGTTCCTGCTGCAACTAGCATGTATCCTCAACATGGTGCGGGCCTGGCGCAAAGCTACACTGCGCCTCTTCCTGTGTGTTGAAGAGGGCCGAAGTGTGAGGGGCCCAGAGGAGAAGCTCAGCCAGCTGCTTAAGGAGTTGAGAATTAAGGCTCAGATCCACCCAGTGCCCTGGGATCAGCAGGTGGCACTACACTGGCAGCGTCAAGGCAGCTGGGGGAAGAAACAGCTGGATAGCACTACAGATAAGAAGAAGCTGCGACCTGACGAGGAGGAGGATGAGGAGAATGAAGAGGATTACGTTAACAGCTTCCCGAGCAACACCACGCGCCTGTCGGACGGCTACCTGTCGGCTGTCAATAAGCTGATCCTGGCTCAGGCCCAGCCCCAACCTGCGGTGCGTTTCTTATACCTGCCACGCCCCCCAGCTGACACCCGGCGCTACACTGCCTACCTACACCAGCTGGAGCTGCTGACGCAGGAGCTGGGCCCCACGCTGCTCATCCACGGCGTAACACCAGTCATCACCACTGACCTGTGAAATGCTCCACTCAGTGAAGTGTCCTTTACACGCAGAGTTTTTGTGAATCCGCTTCATGAATGTTGCTGCCTTGGGACTGACCTGTCCACTCAACAATCGAACAAGAAAATCGACTTCTCAGTCACAGAAACGATCTGCACTTCCTTACACAGTACATCGATGCAGAACAAAGGCTTTACGATTTCACCCTGCCTGTCTTCATATGTAGCCCTTTATCTTATTCGTGCACTCCACTAACCGTTCTGGTATTCCACTCAAGCTCCTCGAGGTGCCATGATATTGTACTTATTTGTCAACCTTGTCTCAGTTTAAGATGAACATAATAAGCTGATGAATGTGTTTGATGAATGTTGAAAACAGACATCCAGTCAGCCAAAACACAATCAAAAGGCACAAATGTTCTTCACTTTACACCAGTGTTATACTAACACACCCACGGGCTAAGCGGCCCACAGAAGGATCAATTAAATTTTCATTTCTACCTTCATTAGACTTTCTTTCCATGTTTTCTTTTCTTACAATGATCATTCCATTTTTATTTTACTTTTTCAGAAGTGCCTTTGGAGTTGGACTGTTGAAGCAGGAAGTCTGCTTTTCTGCCTTTACAAAATAAACTGAACAATAACAACAGTGCCAAATGTTTTTAAGGTTTTAGTCCAAAAACCTCAGCGTGTTGTCAGGAAGAGGTTCCTGTTTTTATCCAAATGCACTTTTGCCCTTCTCTGCCAAACTGCAGGATGCACAGCCTTCCAAAATCAATTCATATGTTTACTGTGCAACTACTGTGATTATCTGTGTTTTATTGATTCGTTTTTGTGTCACTTTCAGTTTTCACTCACTTGAGTCACCAGCCTTGTTAATCAGGCTGAATTTAAGTAGCTTAGCCTTTTACCTAAACAGTTTTCTTTCCAGTGAGTCTGTTTTGTTTTGCTAAACTGTTTGGACAAAGAGACATTTATGGGATATTTGTAACTGCTAAAGAGTGTGTGTGTCCCAGCATTCTGTAGCAAAGGGGATTTCTCTTTTCTTTGTAATAATAATCTGATGTGTAGGGGTCCACAGATATTGCATGTAAAATGGACTCATTCACTTCGACTCAAACTTGACAATCTTTCTCACTCGCACTTCAACACACGTGTGCAGTACTTGAAGAGAGCTTGGTGCTTGGTTTTGGACTTTTCTGTGTTTGGAACGGCGTATATATTTATTTCTAGGTACACACTGGTTAACTACACACTGGGTAACTAGGTACACATTGTTTAACTAGGTACACACTGTTTCTGCAGCTGGCTTCCCTTTTAAAACACTACAGTCTTCAACAAGCCACTAACACTAGAGATGTTTGTCCTGGATAAATAAATCTGTGGGACACACTTTATTGAATGAAATGTTTAGTGTTTGAAAGATACTTTTAAACTGAAATGACTGATAAATAAAATGTTTTTACTGTGTCCTTTTCTTTTTTTGTTTTACCTGATCAGTTTGCAAACTGTTCGAAATGTCTGCACTTTGTTTCCTTCAGCTGAAGACCAGTTCATGTGTCTTTGGGAAGAGATCTGAGGGGGTTTTCGTGAGCGCTTGTTTGTGTGAGGTAAACTTTGGAAATAGGGCCCGAGATAGCTCAGCAGCTCAGACAGAGTGATACTAGAGGGTGCCAGCCAGCCAAATTACTTTGTCCTACAGTCACCCTCGCTGCCAACCAGGCAGAAATGGATTCCATCTCCGTTCTGAGGTGAACAACAGATTGGAGAAATAAACCCAAATAACCATCGATATCTGTTCAGGAGGAGGGAGTCTGACATTTATCACTGAGGGAAAGACACAGGCTGTGAGAGGATTGTGTCTGGGTGTGTAGAGAGAGAAAAAACATTTCCCGATGTGCTTATTTGTACTTCTATGGAAACAAATTAGTTTTCGATGTAAAAATGTGAACGGTAGTTTGTAAGTAGAATAAATAAAATGCCAGTTGGTCTGAATAAGATAAACTGATATAAAATCCAAGATAAATCAATTAATACGAAGTCATATGCTCGTACAATCTACTGTTGAAAAGTAAATTGATTTAATTGTTAAACTTGGACCCTTGTTTTCCATACTTTCTATCATAAAAATACAGGAGTGCTGGGTACATGTAAACATGGCCAAATTTTCATAATCAAATCAACTTATATTCAAGTAATCACTGCGAGCCAAAGGCAGTTTCACACTGTTTTTCTGCTTGTGGCTCCATATGATGCTGAGAGGATGTCCCTAAAATAGTCATCTCTGGCACACAGCTCTGAGCTCAGCAAGCCGACCCAGCTGTGTTTATGAGAGACAGCCAGCCAGAAGAAAGTTGTCTTAAGTGGCTTGTATCAGATATAAGGATGAATTTTGAACTCTTGAGTCATGCAAAGACTCCAATAACAAAAATATAAAACTAGAAAAAATATAATAGGTCTCCTTTAAATTATTGCTACATTTAGACAGAGACAGCGTAGCTGTAGGGGCCAAGAAAAGAGCCTGTGCTGACAAAACCATGTTAAAAAAACAAATGGTTAAAACATTTTTACGAATATAAAAACACATTTAAAAAGAAAAATGATACAAGAAATATGTAAAAGACTCAGTAATATGCAGAAATGTGCTGCATATGGAAAATTATTGTATACACAAATAGTCAGCTAAAACAGATGCCAGTAATGGCAATAAAGGCAAGACATCAGAATTTTCTGCCAGCAGTTAAACACAACCCACACAAAAATAAAACTGATCCACGTCATGCACTGTGGGCCTTTTATATGCCCTGGAGATGCAAATGTTATTAAATTAGGGGTGGAGTATGTTTATTATTTTTTACAGTACTCTTTTTTTACAGTACACTAGTTAATTATACACTAGTTATACACTAGTTTCTTTTCAGATTTCTTTTTCATTATAGTTATTTTAGTCTTTTTTAGATGCATGTGTCTCAAACCCTCCTCTCTCATGTCTGCAGCCCTGATCTGAGGAAACTTGTCACCTCTATGGTGTGTCAGAGCTCTAACCACTGGGGACGCCATCAGCACACACCAGCATACTTCATCACTTCTAATGTCTACAGCACTTTAAATTTCATCTCCCCCTCTACATCTTCAGATCCACTTAATTGTACATGACATACGGATTGCCCGAATCATCAGATGGATTGGAGAGAGAGGTGGGGGGGGGGGGGGGGTCAGGGGGATTGGTCATGCTTAACCCCAGACTAAAATTCAAGGTAAGGTTTTCTGGGGCCCAACCGGCCCCGGGCT
>VOQJ01037694.1:14211-24612 GCA_015052665.1 Apistogramma diplotaenia | reverse complement strand
GGGAAAGGGGCGTGTTTATGTAGATCAAGAAGAAGGAGGGGGGAATCACAGCCGCACGTCGTCTCTCAGCCAGCTGGCTGGCCGTTGGCTGGAACGCGCAACTTTGAGCTGCTGGAACTGTACTCAGCTCAGCTCCACTTGGCTCGGTTTTTAGGCTTTTCCACTAGGTGGTAGTAGCTGGTACCAGGCACGTTCTTAGTACCTACTCAACTGTAAGGGATAACAAACAAAACTGCAGAGTAGATACTAGTGGACAAGAGTGGATCAGTGAGCTCAAAACTGATGATGTGAGAGCGGTGATCACAGGCAGGAACAAAGCGCTGTACCATTTCCATGAGTAGGTTATACTTCACACACAATCCAAACTACAAACTGTTAGTATACAACACTACAGTAACAAGCCAAATAAAATATTTTATGGTTGTGATTCAGAGTTGGGCTGTGGTCGACTGTATAGAGAATGCATTTTAAGGCACGTCTGCGCTGGCTTCATGTTTCAGACCTTGCAGCTACACAGATGTTTTGGAGGCTTCGAAAGGTGATGCCATAGTGGCAACGCACAGCTCTCATACACCGTCTGTAGGGGTGGGGGTGGGATATTAATAAAACAACATGATCGTGGAGTATAGTATTGTGGAGTTTGTACTGCACTGGGTGTGCGGTCTGGTTTCATTTGAACCGAAGCCCAGTTTGAGGTTCAGAGGTTTAATCACAGCTCTGAGTTAACATAAATAAATCTCCCATTAACTGAACTCGTCCTGCGTGTACACTGTGTTTAAATGTCCTTTGCTCTGCGAAGCCCTCCCCTTTAATGAAGGATGTTTGTAATTTTCCAATCACCTCCGTCCCCTTGCTGTTGTCATCTGCAATTAAACCCGAATAATTAAAAAAATAAACTTCACAATAACACCCTGCTGGACAGCACAGCGCCCATTACTCTGTGACAAAAGATGGTTTCATCCTGTTTGTTTATCTGACCGCAGCTTTTCTCCCTCCCTGTCTGTCCGTTCCATAGCCACTCACAGCGGAGAGGGAAAATGAAATCATGGAACAAAAGACTAAAGGCCGAGTGGAGTTTGATTAAATCAAGGCTGAATGGAATTCAGTGAGTGGTCATTGTTGGAGGCTGTTCAGAGGGAATGTGTGTTTGCATGTGCAGTGAGCCTGCTGTTTAATTCATTAGTGCAGCCACATCTGACACACACACATACACAGACACACAAAATCAGCTTTTGAAACAATTTTAACATAATTTTTTATTAGCAAAATATGAATGGATTGTAACACAACTCAAAAAATTAGGCCTTTACCGACGGCATTGAATGGTTTTCCTGAGCAGTGTTGCAAACGTGGACACTTTGTCACTAGATTAACAACTTTTCAGACCCTTGTAGTGGCTTTTTTTTTTTACCAAAAAGTGACTAGTGACAAATTTATCAACTTTTTTCAGGTGACGTCTGCTACTTTTGGAGAGTTTTGGAGTTAGGCCAGAAACGGGAAATTGTCCACTGTCGTGTACTTTATGTACATACAGCCGAACCTTGCTTCAGCATCGTGGGGGACCCCGCCCCCCAAACTCGCTTTGGCCTTTAGTGACTTTTGAGACAGCTGGTAGCGAGTTTTCTTACACATAAGCTGACAACAGTGACCCAGATAAAAGGTTTGAATGTAACGCTAGCAATCACACCCCGCATAAGAGTGTTTTCGTTAAACTTGATATTCTAACATTAAACAGGCTGGAACATAATTCATTTATGTAATGGGTGTAACTTCAAGACTTACATACTAGGCAAAGCATTAAAGTCTCCAAAGGTGTTATTCCACTCCCCTACAACCTGGATTGCAACTACATGCAAATGACCTGCTATGCAAATTAGGTGATGATGTCATATAGCGACTTCTAACAACTTTTCAACAGGTAGTAGCTACTTTCCTCACTGAGGAGTTGCCAACAGTGTTCCGGAGTGTTTTGCCTCAGTGCTTCTCCCCTACAGAAGCACAACAATGAGCCACACTAGCTAACATTAGCTTCAAAATGGAGTCCACTAATAACTAACGTCACCAAACAGCCAACACAACACAAACTCCTTACAAAAAGTAACATTGAGGCTTCACAGATAATTTAAATAGAGACACTAGAGACCTAAGGTTAGCCAGCTATCTGCTACATTGGGATAAAGTGCTTTGTTTGTGGTAGCTGCTAAGCTAGTGTTAGCTAAATACCAGGTGTTTTTTAGTTGTTGTTTGTTTCTTTTTTATAGGTTTCCATTTATATTTAAAAACAACTTAAAAAATTTTCAATAAAAATAACTAAGGCTATAGACTTCAACTTTATCAAAAATGTATAAATGTGAATATTTCAAGTTCATCTTTTTTTTTCAGTGGTTAGCACTGCAGCCTGACTGCTAGAATGACATCTGAAAACTCCGGGTTCGATTCCACCTTGGCCCGAGTGGAGTTTGCTTGTTCTCCCCATGTCTGCGTGGGTGTCCTCCAACAGTCTAAAGACATGCACTTACTGGGGTTAGGTTAATTGGTCACTGTAAATTGCCCATAGGTGTGAATGTGTTTTTCCAGCCCTGCAAGAGGCTGGTGACCAGTACAGCCTGTACCCTGCCTCTCGCACTATGTCAGCTGGGATAGGCTCCAGCTCCCCTATCCCCTCCTTATTTTATCAACTAAACATTTTGAACTATTATACTCTGCAGTGAAGCTATAGCTAGCTGACTAACAGTAGCTTTCTTGCTAATGTTTATGTAAGCAATAACATTTGAGTGGAAATGAATTGAATTGAATTGAAAATGCTATCTGCCTAGATTGTCAAACAACTTCACCAGCTAATTTGATTGATAACACTAACTTATGTATGCTGTAGGTGATTTTAATCAACACTAACTTGCAATAGTACATCTAGAAAGCTAGCTGAAACTTGGCTATGTGGAATGCTACTGACATTAAAGCTTTGTCATGTTCAAATCAGTTTTTGTTGTTAGAGCTCGTACGCTGCTCACATTCACTGTATGAGATATGTGACACTGAGCATCAAAAACTATTGTACAAAAGTCTCAAGTGACCCCTCATTTCTTTATATTTTGCTTCCAAGAAGCCAGACTTCATTGCTGGTCTTTAGCAATAGTTCACCAGGCTTTCTGAAGGTCTGCCAATATTTCTCTGTGGACATTTTTCTCATTTTCAGTACAAGCCTTGTTTCTCCACCCAACTTTACACTTGACGCAACACAATACAGTCAGACTCATCCATCAGATTGCCAGCTGGAGGAGCTTCATCACTCCAGGGAACATGTCTCCACTGCTCTGCAGTTGAGTGGCAGTGTTCTTTACACCACTGCATTTGATGCTTTGCATTGCACTTGGTGATGCACCTGCTGGGCCAGGGTTCATCAACTACATTTGCCTGAGAGCAACTACTTTATCTTTACTTTTCGGAAGGCGTTTTCATTGTAGACTTTTTCAAATGACTATAGAATCATGATGAGTTGAGATGCAATTTTTTAAAATCTGGATTTTATGGTAAATTTTATGGTGCCTTTTTTTCAAGAATGCAAATATAATAATTTACCAACTTTTTAATAAATAATATTTTGTTTGGGGCAAAACCAGCAAAATCTTCAGTCCATCCTCAGCCCAGTGTGAATGAAGGCAAAAGGGCAGAAACATCAGACTATGATAAAAGACCATGTGAGAGACCTGCACAGGCCGGGGAGCACTACTGCGTTTCCATTAGTACCTACTCAACCCCATGTCTTATGTTTTCCATTTCAACTGAGTATCACCTCAGTGATTGTGGTGTCGATACAGAAATGCGGGCCATAGTCTCCTGACATTTGATCACCGAACATTGTGTCTATACAAAACAAGGTTAAACTCCCTTTCAGCTGTGTTTACAATCTGATCACCACCAACAGAAAATGCTTGAAGTCACACGGTCCAATCTTGCATTCTGATTGGTTCTAGGGTCAGAAGCATTGGCGGGAAATAGGAAATCGTGGTTGGATAATTAAGACTAGTCGGAGACGGGTATTTAACGAGTTACGATGATTGATTGGGGCCGCCAGTTGACATTCCCTGTGCTAAGTCATGGAAACCCATTCCAAACGCACTGTTTGTGAACTCTGAAGGCCGCATGAAGTTTGGAGGTCAGTAGGCAATGATTCTGCAGAAAGTTGGTGACCTCTGCACACTTTGTGGCTGAGTTGCTGTCAATCCAATTAGCTTCCACTTTGTTAAAATACCAATAATGGTTGACTGTTGAAGAAATTTCATGACTAAACGGGTCGTTCTCACATGTTTGTAGAAGCAGTCAACATGCCTACATGCAGGTGCTTAGTTTTATACACCTGTGGCCATGAAAGTGATTGGTGAGTGAATACTTTTGGCAATATAGTGTGTCTAATTGACAACAGCTGGACAATGATCTCAGATACACTGCCAATGAAGTTAAAGCATCCCTGGCTGTAGCTCAGGAGGTAGAGCAGGTCACCTACCAATCGGAAGGTTGCCGGTTCGATTCCTGGCTGCTCCAGTCTACATGCCAAAGTATCCTTGGGCAAGATGCTGAACCCCAAGTTGCTCTCCGACGCAAGCGTTGGAGTGCGAATGCGTGTGAATGTTAGATAGAAAGCATTTAGCTTAGATAAAACATGGAAGTGCTTGAATGAATGTGGTGTGAATGGGTGAATGTACACGTGTTGTATAAGCGCTTTGAGTGCTCTGAAGAGTAGAAAAGCGCTATATAAGAACTAGTCCATTTACCAGAGCCTGAACCTCAGCATTACTGAAACAGTGTAGGATCATCTTGACGAAGAACAGAACAGAGCTTCAATGTGCTTCAAGACGCCTGGAGAAATCTTCCTGAAGGCTGCTTAAAGGAACGACAAAAAAGAGTTTTGTGTTAAATAATAAAGGTCAAAATTAATACTGACTTTCAGTATTTCAGTATAGCTTCTTGCCTTATAAACTATATTTCTGTTTATGTTTGCATGTTTTATTACTTTTAAAGACACAAAGGGTGGCTCAGCACCTTTGCACAGTAATGTATAATCGCTGAGAATGAAAGTGAATGTTTATTCTGTTTGTCAAATGTGTTGCAATTTTTTATCTTAATAAAATATAAAAAAATATAGAGTAAAGCATCAGTGACAGGCTGATTAATGGACTTAAGAACCAGAACCATTTCCTGTGAATCGTGCCACTGATGCTGCTTAAAAATGGATGTTTTCAGCTGTCCGTGTATGCTAATCTACTAACCTGTGTCATGTTGAATTATTGCCCGACTTGTGCCGTATTTAACTCTGTTTATTAAATTTGGTGACCCAGTTTGGTTCACTGGATGAAAAGTCAACCATCTGGCTGAAATGCCCGGGTTTGAGTCTGACCCATGGGTCTTTGCGGCATGGCCTCCCTTTCTCTCTCCCCCCTGCTTTCCTGTCTAGCTTCACGTAAAGGCAAAAATATTATTTTTTTAATTTGGTGAACTGAATTCAAATGGAAGAGAAAGCAAATGAGCAGCAGGATTTGGTAGCACAACCTCTAAAACAAATGTGATATGAATTTTAAAACTATCATCTATACGGTCCTGTTTTAAATCCAGAGCCCAAACAACAATTTATTAGTTTATGTCTAGTAATTATTGTCTAATCTTTAAAATTTTCATTTCTATGTATCAATTCCATTAATGCTAAATATAAATAATGACCGAAACGCTACTATAATAAACTGTCAATGCTGTAGGATGATATAATCAGCACTGTGGAGCTGGCAGTGCAACCTCCAGATAACCCTGTTGCATGCTGGGCTGTGATGAATACTGCCCCCTGAGACAAGCCCTGGCAACGTTCTCTGGACGCCAGAATCAGGAGTGACTCTGGGGCCACCACCTGAGCCTCCGTATGGTCTGAAAGGGGGGGTTTATTTAAGCCGGCTTTAAACTTGGTCCAAACTGCCTGTCGGATGATGGGATAGTGTCACAACCACCCGCCCTTCACACCTCCGCAGGGTGGAATTAAGAACTTCTGTACCTGATTATTTTTCTTGGGTTATCCTTTAAAGGACAGACTTGTGCAACTATAGCTAATCTTGATCCATAGGTAAGAACAGAGCTGTTTTCTTGTTGTTCCAATAAAATGATCTGTCTGACCCTTTAGGTTATATATTGTAAGATACTAAAACAAGAAGCAATACCAATTCAAAATAGAAAAATACCCATAATTTAAGTAGGATGGAGTTATGTGGACTTTTAATCCAGAATAATTTGCAGCACTTGGAAGCAGAAGACTTTTTCATGCTGCGGTCACAGAGTAGTGGATGTGGGCAGTGTGACACCAGCCATTTGTTAGTAAGGCATTTTCCACTTTTGACTGACACTGAAGACACTGGATGCTCATTTGATTGCACCTTTGTCATTCACAAGAAAGCCCCTCCCTAAAGCATATAATAGTCCTCTTTTGTGGCTCTACTGCAATAAGACCTGAAACTACCAACTGAGACTATAAACTCATCAGGAAAGCGAGGTCAGAGATCAAGTGAGCAGTCTGATCATTTTGTCATTCACTTGTATACAACCAGAAGTACCTCCTGTGACCATTAGATAGAGTGCAGCCTTTGCTTTTCAGCTCTTTTCTTTGAGTAAAGACTTTTGTAATGGTTATTTTCATTCATTCTTACGTATTAAGTGTTCAGTCAAGTAAATTCTGAAGGTACAATGAGGACCCGTGTAGAGGAAATCCATTTACACAGAAAAATATCAGCGTGTGAGCCATGTCCTACAAAATAATCAGGGTAGAGAAACCTCCAATGCACAGAACATATTGTCTGCAAAAAGGAGGAAAGAGCAAGGGAGGTCTGAGGGTCACTCTGAGCCAAGGACTGGATATTTTTCTCTTTCAAAGCAAGTCTTCAAGTCACAATAAGTCGGCTGTCATCACAAACCAGACAGTTTCTATAGCAGTACCCAGGCTAAAACTGTTAGTTACAGAAACAGATGCTGGTCTTCCGTGTGGAAAAATAATGTTTTTTTTATGGTCACACTTAGTGCCGCGCTTCACTTTGCATTTAGTGTGAATGAACCACTAAAGTGGCTTGTGGTTTGTCCCTAATACTGACAGGAAGGTGAAAACCATGACAATCAGCAGTAAAACAACTGAATGTAGAAATGTATCTATTTTCCAACTCCTTCCATTAAAAACAGGATGAAAGTTTCCACTACAGTTACATTCATGAGACTACAGCTCCAGAGGCCACTCATTTTAGACGGTCACTATGAAACAAGAAATCCAGAGAGTTTGAGCTCTTTGGTATTCAGATGTTTCTGTAAGTGTTTCCAAAGGTGAGCTAAAACCTTCAGACTGTGGATTATGGATCTGTTTAGAACTCCAGCAACTCTGACTGCCTTTGACACCATAAATGATCCAGGAGGCTCCTGTATTTCCATGATATGAAAGATCATTACTGCAGTCCCACAAACCAACTCTTCTTTCACTACGTGCTCTCTCCTCCCTCACATGTAATCCATAGCCTGTAATGGCATTTTGAAAAACAACACTCTGGTCTTTATTTCTCCTTGCTTTCTGCCTTCAGCGTCGCCTTTCATTAACTCGCCTCCAAAGTCATCAACAAGACACAAAAGGCAAAACACCAGTTTTCAGAGAGGCTGAATAGACCTTAACTGGAGAAAGAAACACTTCAAACTGTGAAGACAAACAGGAAGTGAGGGGGAACGCAGCCAAAACAGCTGCTCGTTTGTGTCTTCCTGCCACTCAATCAGGGCTGTCAGGAGAAGCTGTTGTTTATGAGTCTCTTTCCATTGAATTTATTCTGTAACCCTGCAGCTCTGATTGGGCTTTCACTGTCTGACTTTACTCATGATGAAAAACTGGAGAGGTCTTTCTGCTTCCGCTCAAAACCCTCTTGAGGCTTTCTTTTCATGCCGAGCGACGTCTTCTCCTTGGCTCTTTTCTGTTTGATTGAAGACAAAGAGTTCTTATAGACGTACAGACACCATCTTCTCTCTTCAAAGCTATCAAAGGCTCTTTACGTTTTGGTATTTTTAACTGCCAGCATCTTTGTTGTGTAACTAAACATACAGCTAGCAAGATTCAAGAGCTAGGCCTGCTAACAATTCACTGTTTTTATGGAGTAGAAAGATGGTGGTTTTAACAGATGAAGAACTCAATCACACTCCTTATAAGTTGAAACCATTCAGCTTTTTATTATTTTCTCTTGTTCTAAACAGATTTTCACCTGAAACATGATAAATTCAGCTTCAATATGGTTTTCTTTCTTAAATTGTTCTTGTCCTGCACTGGTAAATGACCACCATGATGATACTGTAACTCTCTCTGCATGGCAGCTCAAATAGACATAAATGTGGTTTATTCTATGAGAATCACTGTAATCACATTTGAACAAATCAAAAGCTGTAGCTTTGGTAATTGTTGCACAGACAATGTCAAATCTATAAATCGTACTATACACACTCGGGACAATAAATAACAAAGTAAATATGAGGTATTACTCCTGAGTTTCTTATTCTGTGGATGGCCTTCAAAACATACAGCAAGTTTTTAATGTTCTGTACACTTTCATAGCGAGTAAGCAGTAACATATGACTAAGCTCATGTTGTGGATGGATCATCTCTGACATATGATGGTGTTTGACCATCAAGGACCCTAAACATGAACTTTTTTGAGCATAATTTAAACCTCATCCTGTGTCTTCTCCATCATAATGTGTTGCTGCTGTCATCAGGACATCCATGCTTGGGAACAGTTTCCCTGAGGAGACCAGATGAGTGAGCCCATGATTGTCTTTTAAATTATTCTTAAAGACATTTTTTATAAGCAGGCCTTTTAGTTATTTCTCTGCTGTCCTTTTTATCATCTCTGCCTGGCAATCATTTTTAATTATTTTATATTTGCTTTTAATTTACCTGTTGACCATTTTTCTTTATTCCTCTCCTTGTGCTGCCAGTATTCCTATACCTGATGCTCTTTCACTTTTATCTCTTAAGTGTTTCATTTGCTGTTTGTTTCTTGTCTTGTGAAACAAGTAATTTTTTAAAAGGTGCTATAAAGTTTATTACTGTTATTTGTCATGGATGCTTTGATGTTCAGCTAAGCAAAGTTTGACTTTGGGAACTGAACGGGAGCTGTAAATGGTTAATGTCATCAAACCTAACAAATGCATAGTATATGCTGTATGTACATTTTGGTATCTGGAGTGCATTTTCATGTTTTTAAATGTTCTAATAGACAAAGTTCTACAATGCAGGTTAGCAGCTTTCCATTGTTTGACTTCTATGAGGAGGATTTTGTATATGAGATAATGCAGAGCCTGTAATAATAATGGCATGTTTAATATTCAGGTGTGACATTAGTATTCTGCATGTTGATCACATGTATGCTTCCTCCTCTGTATTTGCTGCCTGTGGACTTGTGTGAGCCACTGTGTATCCACTGCAGCTTTATTTCCGCTCTCATCTGGATGAATTTTAATTAGTGCCACATTCTTGAAGATCCACATTTTAATGAACAAAACCTTGTGCATGTCGCCGCCGCTCCTATCGCTCCCACCGATTTCACATTAGAAAGGGAAACTTAATTAAAAAGATATCACAAAAGGCTGTTGGGCTAAACTCGCCTTTTCAATTACACTTTCTTTGTCGTTTTAAAGCTCTCAATCAGCAAATATCCCGACAGCTCCGTCATCCTGAACATTATCTGTTTTCCTGCTGATGCTTCAGTGGCAGAGATCTGCAGGTCTGAGCTACAGTCTGCACATCATACAGTCAGGTTTCAAGTTTTATTGTCTTATGCACAGTAAAGAAACATGTTTCCCTGTACAATTAAATTCTGTCTTGCTGTCCACAACAGATGCCAGACAGAAAAGAAAAACAGAATTAATGAAACAACATGAGATACAGTAATAAATATATACATATATATGCAACTATCAAATAAGAATTTGGGCACCAGTAGGCTTTGTACATGTTTGTGTAATGTATGGTACATCCGTTGTGTAGTGAGTAAACAGCAGTGTTTGCAATTGCCTAAGTGTAAATTGTAAAATATCGATAGTAGTAGACCAAGGTTGTAAACGCCTGTCAGATGTTAAGAAGTCTAATGGCAGCGGTGAAGAAAGAGTTCTTCAGTATAGAGGATCTTGATTTCACACTTCTTTACCAAAGTCGGGGGTGAACAGGATATAGAGGAAAGGCCTGAGGACTCTGTGGAGTGCCTGTAGGTAATAGTGCTAGCTGAAGTTTTTATTACCAATCCTGACAGACTGGGGCCTGCCATTCAGAAAGTCCAGGAGCCAGTCACACACGGTGGGTTGCAGTGCTCTGAACTGAATTAGCACCATTGAAAATACTAAAACATGTGT
>VOQJ01037694.1:0-11625 GCA_015052665.1 Apistogramma diplotaenia | reverse complement strand
CATTTCAAGTAAAAGGTCGGTATTCCCCCCCCCCCCGCGACTATGTTTTGGAAGTATCGGTATCGATATCGGCGATACTGACCACTATCGTATTGGTATCGTATTGTACCAAATTCCCAGTATCGGCCCACCCCTAACCAGAAAACTGCATGTGTGTGCTCTTGTCTTTTATTTATTTGATTAATATAAATGATCTGAACCTATCAAGTTCAAACTTGCCTTTTGAGAAACTTACATTCACCCATTCATTCAAGCACTTATGAATGTTATTATCTAACATTCATAATATTTTTTTCTCTAATTTCTAAAATTTTGTTTGTGAAGATATCCATGAAGTTATTACTAGTTACAGTGAAACGAATACTTGGCTCAAGAGAGCTCTTTATCATGGAGTCGGGGCATTCTGATTTGAGGATTTCCTTTTCAGAGACGCAACAGCATCCAAAATCATACGCAGTGTAGGTGTAAAACTATTGATGAGATAATCTGTAATATAATGTAATAGTGAGCAGAGTTTAGTTAGCTACTTTGCACTGTGTTGGCACATGGCATCGAGGAGCATAATGAAGGAATTATATCCTGTAGTTACAGCACTTTCAGAAAAATTTCTACTGTAATAAAAACCTATTTCCCAATGCTGAGTAATCAATTTAAGTAAATGTACATGTTATTAAGCAATGATCAGAAAAGAGGGGGCTTTCAGGAAATATTAAGTCTTCATTTTCTATGCCATATGTCAGGGCAAATTCCAGAGTATGATTAAAGTGGTGGGTGGGCTCATGATAAAACTCATTTATTTTTTCTTAAAGGTAGCACTTAGGAAAAAAAGTACTGTTAACTGACTGCAGCTTCAGAGTAAAGAAACAAGAGGAAAGCAGATCACTGCACGTGGCTGCAGCTGTTTGCAGGGTCCACATTTCCCAGTAATAATAATCAAATTGAGTGCACAGTAAATAACTTGCAATAATATTTGTCAGTTGTACATAATTTAGATGGGTGAATATGTAAACTGAAAAATATTTATATTTTGTATTCCAGGTCATTTTTCATCCCCATCAGGCTTAACGAGCTCTGAACAATGTGTAAGCCTGGTCTGAAGCAATTAAGGATTAAAAACTGCAAAGTGCACGATGCAGCCCCCTGGCCTTAACCTCTGACACCTGACCATGATTGTTTTTCTAAGTTGAAGGTCATGTTTTTTCCCCAGTATGCACATAGTAAATTTGTTTTTAATGCTCTTTAACATTTTAATTTTTTTTCTTGTATGTTTGTGTTTTCACCACTGATTTTTTAAAAAAGTAATCAAAATTAAATTCAATTGTATTTATATAGAACCAAATTACAACAACTGTCACCTCAAGATGCTTTATATTGTAAGGTAACGACCCTACAGATTACAGAGAAAACCCAACAATCAAAACGATTCAGCTGCGTAATTTCACCTCGGAGTAATATTTTTTATCACGCCTACGTGAGATCATTACACATAGGTAAAAAAGCCTATATTTATTCAAGTAAGCTTTCCTAAAGTGTAAGGTGATTGAAAGTGGTTTACAGAGGTGTAATTAAATAATACAGAGCAATGGTGATAAAAGATGAATGAAAATTAACATTTTATCAATATAATATATCTCATCTATCAGTTTACTTTGTTTTAAATGTTTAATTATAATTTTAAAATATTGGTATATCAACAAATGTGCATTTTACTAGGAATTTTAATTTGAGTCACCCAGTGTTAGAAAATCAAGTGCTTGCAGTATTGTAGGCTATTTCGAGAGACTGCATATATAGTTGAATCTAAATAAGACTAAGCAGTCAGTGTTGAATAGCCCCATCATTTGTTTTGCCCTGTGATTTTATTTCATTTAAGATGATTCTCCAAGAGCAGCAACACTTACAAGACGCCTGGTAGAGATGATTGCAATGGATCTCCAGCCTCTGTCCATAGTGGAAGACCACGGATTCGTGAGAGCTCTTGACTCAAAATATAAACTCCCAGGAAGAAAAAAACTGACAGAGACTCATCTTACAAAGATGTTTGATGAATGCAAATCCAAAGTAAGGGCATCTTTGCAAAATGCCTCTGATGTTGTACTAACCACTGATGTGTGGACCACAGGTAAGCAGTCTGAGAGTAAAGTGCTCTGTTGTAATGTGGTTCTATAAGGTCTTTAAGATAAGATGAATGAATTACAATAAATACATTTCTCCAAATAATTTGTTTTTTAAGAATGTAAATTTAGGTAAAAAAATAGCCACTGTCTCGAGGACTGGGTACTTTATAAGGTATCAAACCAGTGATTTTATGCATGTAACTGTCATAGAGAGATATCTTATTGATCATGCAAGGGAAATTATTATGTCATGATTGTCGATATAACATTCTATAGGAATCAAATACTGATATGATAAAGATGTTTTCAGGGACAAATGAAGAAACCCAGACAGGTCACTTTCTTTAGATGATGGCCGCCACATCTCTTTTTATTCCACTTTATTTTATATTTTTCTTTGTAGTCATAAAACACCTGCAGTGCGACATTAAAGTGATATTCTAATAAGAAGCAGGCACAGCAGAGGGAAGAGGAAGGCAGGAAGCTGAAGAGTGAAAGCTCATTTGTGGAGGATGCCTCGCAGCGGTGATCCCTCCTCTTCCTCCTGGAGCTCGTCGGGGTTTGATGTGGCAGAGCGAGATGAGCAGCGGCGTTCGACCTCAGAGCAGAGAGAGAAAGCGAGGGAGACAAGCTCATTTCAGGGCCGACTAATTTCTCCATTATAGGTGTGCAATTATCCCAGTGTGACTGCAAACACAGATAGGAGGGCATCACAGAGGTAGGAAGAAGGGATGAGCGAGGCCTCGGAGAGTAAGGGGGGGGAGGGGGGTTGAGTGAAGGTAAAAGAGGGCTTCAGAAGTTTCTCATCTCTTAATTGTGATCAACCAGGAGAGGTTAACAGATAAATCTGCCCGAGGACGCAAAAATCCACGAACTCTCTGACTTTAAGTGTGGATGCCTTTCTGCGTCATTACACTGAGACCTTCCTCATGTTGGCCATGTGCTTCCACTTAATATTAACTTTATATTGTTCCACAGGGAAATTAATGTTAACAGAAAGATAACGTACACAATGGAAACACGTGCACATGGCAGATGTCCAAAGAAAGATAACATGCAGGCTGTAAAGAAACTACATAACAGTGCAGGGAATAATTAATAGTAGTTTACTTAAAAAGAATCTGTGTAAATTCAGAAAATCATTTTAAATTAAAATTGTGCTTGTTATGTGAATTGCAGTCATCATTTTATTACTTTCCCCACATGTGGCAGCTAGCATCAACCCAAACAATGCTAACGAATCCTTAGACTGGTCTGCTTTGTTATGTTGCTGTACACCAATCAGGAGTAGCTTTATGCCCTCCTGACTAATGCTGCCAACACAGCAGCTGACTGGCGTGCAGCTATGCAGCCTCATTCATGACAAACTGTGATGCACCGGCTGTAAACCTGCCATTCAGAACCAGTTACGGCAGCACTTTGGGTCAGAATAGATCCGCTAACAATAAGCAGTCTAAAACACAATTTAATCAGTTAATAAATAAAATGTTCGGCTCTGCAGAGGTCTGAATTATTAGCTATTTGGAGTTCTTTATTATAAGTTTAACAAGTAAGTGCGCGTGTGCGGGCCAATCGGTTTGTTTTTCATTAAAAAGTTTTGTGAGATATCACAAAAAGTCTGTCTTTTTTTTTTTCCTCCCATGTTTTTTTTCCCATGTCCCTTCCGGGTTCCGTACAGAACATCGTGTAGCTGCAACATGCAGATATTTGAGGTCCGCTTTGCAAATTTTGCAGATCAATTTATTCTTTCCTTTATCAAGTGTGAAACTGTCCCAAACCTGGATCGTCTAGCAGCCCGGGTTGGTTCACCCGTATACTGTATATGTAGTCGCCATGACTAAACACACCGCTGAGTACAATTGCGCATGTGTGAAGCTCGCCAGAGAGAGACAGACAGGAAGACGCCCCACTCCGTAAAGAAGAAAGAAACCATCAAATATAATATTATATTAATGAAAATTTTGATTTTTTTATTTCAGGAAAATGATTAACTGATTATTGATTAATTAATTTATAATTAATCACAATTTTTTTTAAAAAGTCCTTACTACAAACTAATTACATTCCAAATTTCATTAGATTCTGTTGGGAAATATGGAAGTTATATCCATTCAAAGACAGCTTTCTAACTATCACAAACTTTTCTTCATTAAGCTGAGAAACACTGGGAGAAAAATGCGGATTTCTTTGTAAACCAATTTTAGTTCCCAAATAAGCCATTTAGAACTACTAAGAGCAGAAAAAGAGGCACTTGGAGCGTAAATGTCACATCCGTTTGATGTTAGTGGAAATTTTAAGCACTTCGCACAGTAAGAAGAAAGCACACCTGCTTTCAGTTCTAAGGTTTTAAGTATAATAAAAATCATCTGGTTCTCAGCAGTGCTTAAAATTTGATAAATACAACTTTAGATGAACAACAACATATGACATATTACATCATGTCATTACCATTATTTTTTTTTTTTACCATGACTGTAAAAATCCGTTCAGAGGCAACTGATAAAGTCCAGAAAGTGGTGTTACAGTAAATACAAATTCAAGATGAATTCCAAAACTTTAACTTTGAGGATAGCAATAAAAGACGGTGAACAGTACACACGAGGGCAATCACCTCTAAAGGGAAACCTGATGCATTTATTTAGTTTGATGCTTTAATATATTCAGGTTTGAATAACACAATTCTAAAATCATTGCTGATGGTATCATACTGCTTGGACTGATAAATTCCAAGGTTGTTATAATTTTTTTAATTTCATAACATTAATATTCAAATGGTAATGTGATTACACAGGTCACCTCTGCTGTGTTGTCAGTAAACTTACCAGATGTAAATATTCATATTATCATCTCAGTCCTGATTGAGGGGCTGCTGTAAGCTGTTTAGCATTTTAACCAGTATGGTCAAAGTTTTGTTTTTTCTTTTAATCTTTTGTTTCTTTTATTTCTCTCTAGTGCGTGGCACAGTACATGATGTCGTTTGTTTGTACTTGCATTTGAACATTTGATTTGTTAGCAAATTCTCCTGACTTTGCAATTATTTCCCCTTTATTCTGGCACCAATAGCAAAAATGACAAATTTTGTTCCCATTTTGGTAGTTCATGTTTTTTTTTCTAAAGTGTAGAATTAAACTGAACACATCAAAGCTATTAAAAAATAACTTGTGTAGTGATGGGGAAAAAGCCATGCAAAATGACTTTAATTTCTTTGAACACTTAAAAATTTCTCAGCCATCTTTAAAAAAGCTTCCAGCTGCTGTTGAGCGATATTCCTTCACTTTGTACCAAACTCACCCAAACCACCGCAACTAAAAACGGGCCATGAGGAAGCGCAGTTCCTCTGACATCCAGCAGGGGTGCCAGCAGTGAGTCAGTCCCCATCGACTCCCACGTTATAATGTCCAATTTTACAGCAGAAACAAACATGCTTACATTCTGATACAAAAAGCAGGCCTGGTCTCTGTAGCTAAATTACTTTGCATAATTTACAGATCAAAATAACCCTTTTTAAACTCATGCTGAGCCTTGGTGGAGCCCTTCATTTCATGATCTCTGTGAAACAAGCTGTTTCATAGAGATGTGTAAAAATCACTGATCGAAAATCTGCTGCAATAGTCTCACTAAGTTCTGCTGTTCATTCTGTCTACAAAGCAGCAGCTGACTTGCAGATCGACAGTTTGCACTGCTGTCGAGCTTTTTTTTCTAACATCTGAGGCAATAAACTGCTATAACAAATGGTGAACAGTGCAGCAGCTTCCTTCTATCGCTCCTTAATATGTGTTGTTATTTAATGCTTAAGATATTTAAATGGATTCAGTCACCTTCTTGTTGTCTGTGCATACTTCTGCACTGTGTGGGGATGTGGACGTGCATGTTTCTGCTGTGGTTTGATTAAGCTGCTGCCTGACACTTTGCTGTCGGGCTTCTTTATAACTGCATGCAGATTTGTGAGATTTCATGGAGGTGAAGACAGTTTGATGTGTTATTGTGCTGAGATGAACAGTTTTAGAGGAAATGTAGATGAGCGCATTTTGAGTTTGAATGTAAGAAAGTGTATAAGGTCTTTTTACCCTGTGATTGAGCTGCAAGGCATCTTGTTTCTTAGAACTGCTGGGTGTTTGATATCTGCATTTAAAAAGCACACCACTTTGGGCACATTATGTCATGCCACATTTATGTCATGTCTACGCAGTGATGTGAAAACCTATTTGCCTCCTACCTGATTTCTTGATGATCTAAAGAAGCAGAAACAAAGTCACTGACATTTATTAGTCTAGAAAGTGTTACAAAGCCATTTCTAGGGTTTTATGACTCCAATGAACCACGGTGAAAGCCATTATCCACAAATAGAGAAAACTTGGAACAGTGGGGAACCTTCCCAGGAGTGGCCGGCCTACCAAAATTACTCCAAGAGCGCATTGACAACTCATCCAGGAGATTACAGAAGAACCCAGAACAACATCTAAAGAACTGAAAGCCTCACTTGCCTCAGTTAAAGTCAGAGTTCATGATTCAACAATAAGAAAGAGACCATGGGAGAGCTCAAAGGAGAAAACCACTGCTGTTCAGAAATCACTCAAAGCCTCGTCTCACATGTGCAAAAAACATCTCAGTGATCCCCAAGACTTCTGGGAAGATTTGGCTGCATTAACTAACACAGCATTTCATATAAAGAACATCAGACCAGCAGTCGTGGTGGTGGTTATGTCTGTGACCGCTTTGCTACTTCAGGACAACTTGCTGTAATTCATGGAACCATGAATTCGGCCCTCTACCAGAAAATCCTGACAACACCATCAAGTCCACTTCTGAAAAAAATAAAATAAATAGACTGGATCTTACATAATGCTTTTCTACTCTACTTTAGCACCCAAAGCACTTTAACACATTCATGTAAGCACTTTTTCTCTATGAGTGCTTTATATCTAACATTCACACTCCAATGAACACATCAGAGAATAACTTGCGGTTCACTATCTTGCCCAAGGATACTTTGGCACACAGACTGGAGCAGCCAGGAATCAAACCACCAACCTTCCAATGAATAGGTGACGTACTACCTTCCTCACCTACATTCACACTAAGACATAGGGAGCCAGCAGTTCACAGGACACCCAGCGATCAGGCCTGGGCATCATGATGTCTTCTTTTGGTCCCAGAGGAAGAAAACTATAAAAGCCCCTTCAGCTCTGTTGGGGATGGTAAACCTTGTTTTGGAGGCAGGTCAGGAGGTCCTCCTCTGTCTCCATTGTCTGTTAACCTTTCATCATGAAAAAGTCACTCCAGATGAGATCAGAAAACCCTTCAGTAATCACAGGCTTTGCTTGCTAGCTGGCCATTATTAGAAGTTTGCAGCACAGACATTTTTAGCTGTGAATGGATTATTTAACTGTTGTAGACCAGTGGTTCTAAAACTTTTCACAATGAGCACCACATAATGAAATATTGGCTCTTCAAAGCGCACCCTTATGACCGGTGTTGTGCTAAAAGTTTATTTCTGGTATTTGTTAGAAAATGATTCCCTGTATTTAAACAGCAGCAAATGACCTGCAGTCTGAAATGTGTCAAAAATGTCTCGTGAATTATATCAAATCATTTTGAGCTAGAAATATTCCTGCCACAATGTAGATGCTGCAATAACTTTTAGGCAGAGTGACTTTTATGTTTTCTTTATTTATCAGAGAAAAACTGTTGTTGACATTAAAAATGTATTTTTAAAGTGAAATCTGGCAAAGAGGGCAGCAGAAATCACAACAAATATAATGTTACAGTTCTATAAAGATGTTTAAGTGGCCAACCAGGACTGGAATGATTATGATTAACAGTCATCAAGATAAGATTAATTTTTATAAAGAAGTCATTCATAAATCCTCTGGACTCTTTTTTTTACATTGGAAACAATGGAAATCACTTAATGAATCACCGGCACCTCACAGCCAGCATGTCGTTACCACAGCAACAAATTGCTCCTTTGCCCCTCCACACACACGGTGTCAAAGGTAGTGGAGGTGCCACACATTTCAAATGTGTCAGTGACAGTACACGTGGGGTTAAAGTGTTAAGCTATACGCACCACAGTTTGAGAACAGCTGCTGCAGACATGACAGCAGCAACGGTGAAGAAAGGCTTAAATTTGAAAGAAAACAACCTCTGCTTGTCTTGCTGCGTAACTTAAACTGACCTGCTAAAAGTCCGAGCAGCGAGGCAAAAAAACAAAGAAAGTGAAGGTTTTGGAGATGAGCTCTGCTGCTCTGGAGGATTCCTGCTTTGTCACAAAGCTGACACACCAGCTCCACCATAAAATGCTTGTGTGTCACAGGCTGCACCTGCGTCGCACTGCTGATCTCACAATGCAAAATGAATTTGGTGTTGCAAAGTGCAGCAACATGGTCCTGTACCAGCGAGCAGTTTTTCTGGGGGTGGAGAATGAGCTGGTCTGACAGGTCAACCCCACCCATATTTTTATTGTATGCCATGATCGGTGTGAGAGGTCTCTCACAGCCCAGCGTCCATCTCCATCCTGCACTCTTCTCTGCACTGTCTCACACACTCTCGCACACTGACACCTCCTGTGTGTCCATCCACTTTACAAAAACAAGTGGGCCCTCTCTTCTCCATCTCACAGCTCCTCGTCCACATTTTTTGCTGAGAGCATTTGCCCTCCCTCTGCGGCATCCTTTCCTGCTCTCTCTGTAGGTGCCACATGCTGGCCAGGTCCATGAACAGGTTGGGACTGTCCATGTAAATATGGTACCCAGTGCCAAGATGGGATGGCTGAATGAGGTTCATGACTAAATCACAAGACAGCCCATGCTCACTAGGAGTGATGTGGATGTGATGGTGTAGCCACTGCTTGACTCAGCTAATATAAAAATCATCATCGTCCTTCATGTATTGTGTCATTCTAGTTTTTGCTTTAGTTGCCACCATTCTTTCATCCACTGCCACCTCCGTCCTCGGGTGGGAAGAAGCCTGCCGTGCACTGAGTGTCATCATAAAGACGCCTGGTTCTAAACAATTTATCATGGGCTGGTGTTCCTTTCTTTTGGGCATTTTTTCATCCTCCTCAGGATCACTGGGATGAATGTTCCAAGATATTGACCTAAATCTGTCTCTCAACATAACTTTTGATGGAAAGGACACAGACAACACATGATTTTTTCTCCAGTAGTCTTGGAGACTTGGCAGTGACACTAATGACATGTTCATCAGGAGCCCAAAAACTTGTGCAGCTCCTCCACGTCCACATCGGCCCATGCGCACTTCTTCCCTAGTTCCTTGTTTTTTGAGGCATTTTTGTTGGTGTTGCAGCAGATGGTCCTGACTGTGTCAGAAAAAGGTCTGTTGGACTATAGGAAGAAAGTGTCTCCACCTGGACTGCTGGTGTTCTTCATGGCTGAAACCTGCTTACTCCTGGGGCAGTGTCAGCATCCTTCCCTGTCGTCCGTGGCTCAGCTGAGGTGAGGCTCTGCTGCCTGAGCCAGAGGACATCTGGACCACGCCTTCCCTTCCTCTGCACAGACCTCTCGGTAGTTGTCCCGGGGTCCTCTTCCTCTGCTCCTCTCCTTCTATTCTCCTTCTCCTCTTCCAAAACAAAAGACGGATCATCCATGGTATCGTCACTCTCCGGTTCAGACCCTGGTGCCGCGTCTCGCTCGTCTTCTTCCAGCTCAAAGTAGAGCTGCACTGCCTGCTCCAAAACAAAAAAAGACACTAAACACACAAATCTCTCGAATTGCTGAACTCACTAATGCTATCAATCTTTCTCATTTACCGCCATCACTCCAATAACTTTCTGCTCAGAAACAAAATGTCAAGAATTTTTTTGATAGGTTTGTCCACAAATAGGAAAGGTAGGCTTGTAAATTATTTATTTATTTGAAATTCTGTTTTTACCATTTCTTCCTTTGTGATGTCATTTTGATGCGCCGGTGCGTTAACCCAGGGTTAATAAATGACAGTGTCATGGTCGACTTTCTGTTTAAGTCTTTCAGGTGTTTTCACTGAGCTCCTGTTATGTTCCCTGTTTGTTTTGGCATTGTTTAACCATCTTAATCTTTATTTGTCTCATTAGTTATTGTTTGGTCTGCATACACAGCATGCAGGTATGGTAGTGTAGTTCCCACAATCCCACACAGGTCAGCTGCTTTTTGTTGTCTGCTGAGTAGCTGGCGAACCACACTATGACACCACGCTGTTTGTATGAGAACAAATGCAGGAAATTGTTTCCTTATTACAGTGTTTTGTGCTCATCTTCTCCATTCAAACCTGCCTCCCAGCTGGACTTACGCCAGGCTCAGGCTACCTGATAATTTTGTCTGTTATGATGGTTACTAAGTTACTAAGACTCAGCATCCTCAGAGACAGAATGAAAACAACCCAGTTTAGATGCAAGCACACAAAATATAACATCCATTAGTTGCACTAATAATGTAATCCCGATTTTTCCTGCTCAACAGGGTTTGCAACCCACATGCAATTTTTATTTTTGCCAACAGGGTGCGCATACACCCCACACATGCACTCACAGCGACTTTGGTTTCTTCTCCCGCTTTATCATATGCAGTTAAGCAGAGCAGAGCGCACATACAGGACAGAGGACAGTTTATTTGCTCCATTCTTTTCTTAAGTTCCATAAACAGTGACGTCGATTAATTCGGATGTTGTTGCGAGTATTGTTCAGAGGATTCTCATGACATGAGCGTGCTGCACTGACAGACATCATCATGTCACATTTGAACTTTGTCGAGTGAAAACTAATAGCGCTTGGCTAACATGCTAGTTGCCTCCACCTATTTGTTTATTCTTTAAGTATATATTTTTATATGTGTCATGAGGCTTCTGTGATGGTAGAGAAAAAAACTAAACCAATCGGAGTCAGATTTACTATATTGTCTTAAATATTTGTTTATTTGTTGTTCTGTTCAAATTTCCTATGTAAGCGTGGCTACTGCTGTGCCATAGGAGATGTAATACAGGTAGGAAGGCTGTGCTTCTGAGTAGCTACACACAGCGTGGGGGGTGGGGGGGGGGCATGCAAACGCCACACAGAAAGAGGTCCGGGCCAAGGTGGAATCAAACCCACAGCTTCCACATGGCACTTTGAGGCAGCAGTACTAACCACCATCTGCAATCTACATGTAACAGACTCGCATTACATTTTTTTATCATTTTGTTTTTTATTTGAGGTTTTACATTAGTGTGGTTTAAACAATTACAGAAACCTCGTAAGAACACGAGGAAACAATTAACAAAACATTTATAAACTCAGGCCGGCAGTGAGGGAGTGATTCTATCTCACTCTATGGTTGTATGTCAACCATTTGTCCCAGTCTCGTAAAAATGCTTCTTCCTTCAACTTCAGTCTATATGTGAGTTCCTCCACTGCAAAAAAGTCCTCGATGATAGTCCTCCATTGTCCATAGTTTGGTGATTCAGTCTTTAGCCAGTTTTTAGTTATTGCTTTCTTTGCCGCGACCAGGAGAACCTTGAGCAAGTGTTGGTCAGTTGG
>VOQJ01037693.1:5544-18069 GCA_015052665.1 Apistogramma diplotaenia | reverse complement strand
TGTGTGTGTGTGTGTGTGTGTGTGTGTGTGTGTGTCAGACTGGCAGGATGCCATCAGTGTGGGCGTGTTGGACTGCGCTCAAGAGGAAAACTTTGAGGTCTGTAAGGACTACAACATCAAATTCTATCCCACCTTCAAGGTACGTCAGCACATACATGCTGGAGGTGGTTACATTGATGCCAGACAGTGCTGCCCCCTGCAGGGCCTGATGAGTAATAACACACTATGTTTCTATCTCCAGTTCTTCCGGGCCCACAGTCCACCGACCGACCAAGGGACAACCTACAGAGGTGAGGCTCGCGTGCATGCACAGATCATCTGAGCACTGAAAGCCACACTCACTTCATGTTTTCCTTCCTTCCTTCCTTCCTTCCTTCCTTCCTTCCTTCCTTCCTTCAAAATGTTAGATCTCAATGAAAACAAAAGCAAGTCATCATTTAGTTTTTGTTTATGCTATTAAGCAACAAAACTTATAGACAACAGTAATAAACTTTGTGTGTGTATGTGCGTGTTCAGGTGCAGACCGATCAATCCCGTCCGTCCGTCAGCTGATGGTGAATATCCTGCAGAACCACACTAAACTGGACCGGCCTGAGCACTGCCCCCCATTAGAGCCCTACAGGTACTTGAACTAGAACCAGAAGCATTTCGAATCTCTTCCTCACTGCTAAACTCTGCCTTTCTGTTCATTTGCAGTTCTGCTCAGCTGCTTCCTCTGCTGGGTCAAAGGTCAGATCACTACACGGCCATCATTGTGGAGGAGCCGGACTCGTATGTTGGACGAGAGGTAACCGAAACTGGGCCACAACAGAACAAAGGAGACTTGTTCAAAGTCAGACAGGCCAAAGCAGAACCACGAAGTCCTAACCAATAAACTTCTGACTCGAGGGGAAACGGGTAGATTAGAAACTCATGTTAGCGTCCTTTGTTTTTTGTTTTCCCTACCTGCTGTTTCCACACCTGAGCCAATAACCTGTCTGTACATTTCTATATCAGCATGCCTTTATCCCTGAAGGTCTACAACCTGCAGATTCTCTAATGGCCCACCAGGGGGCGACTCCTCGGAAGTCCGATTGTATAGAAGTGTGTGGAAAAAAAGAGCTAAGCTGATCTCTGAGCTCAGTAAACTTTTTCCTGATGAGTTTGTGGTCTCAGTCAGTATTTTCAGGTCTGACTGAATAAAATATGACCATAATTTATAGAAAAGACAAACAAACTTCCTGTTCAGGTCACAGAGGATTTATAGCTGGGCTAATGCTGCTCTATGAGAGTGCACTGCCATCAGTAACATTTATAAACACCAAGATGGAGGAGGTACAAACGCTCACCTCGAGGCTTCACAAATGATATGATGAATGACATCATGGTGGCTATGTCCATCGTTTATATACAGTCTGTGTTCCGTAGTCAGATTGCAGGGTGTGGGTTGTGTCTATCCACAATGGTAAACGGACTGGTTCTATACATATGTCTGTTCTACCTGAGCATTGAAAGCACTTTTTACAAACACTTCGTTCTATGTCTAAGTGTTTTCTATCTAACATTCACACTCTAATGAACACATTGGAGCGCAGCAACCACCGAACCACCAACCTTCATACAGCCTGCTCTGCCTCCTGAGCCACTGCAATAAACAATTTGCTGAATGCAGTGATCAGCTGCTTTAAAGACATGAGCGTGTCTATTTTGAAGCACCGAAGCTTCTTCTTGTTTCTGCTCTTGTAGGAGAAATGTTTCCTCTCGTTTCTGGTTTCACAGTTTTGTTTTTCTCCTGTTTCCTGTTCTCACCTGAATCCTCATTCACCTTAAAGTCCTCACAAAGTTATAACTACAAATCTGTGTGTCTCAGCTGATCCTGGACCTGCTGCAGTACTCAGGTGTGCAAGTGAAGAGAGTTCTGAGCTCTGATCGGCCCCTGCTGGACACTCTGAAGATCACAACTTTCCCTTCCATATACCTGCTTCATCCCAATGGGACACATGCACACCTGCACAGGTGAGGGCAAGCATCACTGACTAAACAAACATGGGGGAGTAAACAATGTCACCAGAGATGTTTAATCTGCTAACATCTCCTCCTCAGTGAGAAGCTGCTGCGTTTCTTCTTCTCTTCCTTGCTGAGGACGTTACCTGGAGTCCAGCGGTGGAAGTCGGGCAGCAGCAGTTCAAGTACGAGCCAGATGAGGGCGCCGCCAGACAAGCAGAATACAGAACCATGGAGAGACTTCGACAGGTCAGAGTCGCTCCACTACAGCTAAGGTTAGATCGATTCTGACCTCAGATCAGTTAATGTGCTGCAATCTCTGCAGGTCCAAGGTGTACACGGCTGACCTGGAGTCAGCCCTTCACTACCTGCTAAGGGTCGAGCTGGCTACCCACAGTACACTGGAGGGGGAGGAGCTAAAGATCTTCAAGGACTTGGTCACTTTAGTGGCAAAGGTAAGAGACATAAATGGAGCAGCTTTGCATGATTTGTAGTTAATAATCCCTCTTTATGTGATACTCCATTAAGACATTTTTATGATTGGCTGTCCCTCATAAACAGCAAGTGGGTGTGGCTTCTGTTCCTACTCTTTGACATCATACCTACCCAAGAGTATAAAAAACTGTGATACACTAAGTGTTTAGAGCAGTGTGCATCCTGTGGGCTCACAAGGATCACTGTGCATACACTGAGCTCACTATTAGAAACACGCTGAATATAAGTGTTTACCACAGGAACAGGAGATGCATGACAGAAAATGGGAAAACTAAGCATGCAAGGTCCACTTCAAAGAGCCGGGAGCTGAACTGAAGTGTTCCACACTGTGAACAACAGGAATTACCTTGAAGACCTGCCATCGTTTCCTGTGTGACATTCTGAGCTAATGCTCTGACCCAGGGGTCGGCAGCCCGCGGCTCTGTGCAGAGCTTCTGCGAGTGACGCAGTGTTTCCTTCTCCGTGGAAACCGGGCCCAACTGGCTATTTGAGTGTTATGGGTTGCCGACCCCTGCTCTAACCTGTGCTCATGTTGAAGTAAGGAAAAAGAAAAAAAATGGAGTCATCTGCAAAAAAAAAAGGTCCAGAAACCCGTGTGAGCTCTGCTGCTGATGTGATCTTTTCTCTAAAGTAACCACAATCAGGCTCCGGCTGCACAGAAACGCCACTGACGTCTTGTTCTCTGTGTGCACCTGTTCAGCTGTATCCAGGTGGGGGGTCTGTCGTGAAGCTGATGGAGACTCTCTCTGATTGGCTGCTCAGTATGCCACTGCAGCGAATTCCCTATCAGGCCGTTCTGGACCTTGTGGATAACAAGATGAGGGTGAGATGCACACTGAACACCAGAGCTGGGGTCGTTACTCCAGAACTGAATGGATTACACATTAAAGTAATGCTGTACGTTACTTAATTACTCGCTGTAACTTCTCATTACTCTATAAATGACCTGAAACACCATAACTACCAGTTAACAATGCAGACCTCAGGCTACAGCCCGACACACCAGCACACACCCTGAGGACATCTACAAGCTTTCTGAGTTGCACATACGAACACAAACCAAAGATGGAAGCCAGCACAGAGACTGTCACACTGATTCCACACTGACAGGTGGAAATGGAGGCTACAGGCTCTCCACTTGTCACCGCCTTTGTTACCTGCTGAAGGTCAGGCTCTGCTGCTGGTCTGGGGTCAGCGCACACTCGGCTTTAACCTTCTGAGAACTTGCGTCCACATATGGGGACATTACATTTTGTCTTTGCTGTACCTTAAACTGAACTCTGTTCAAGAGTGTTTTATACTTTGTTAAGCCATGTTAATGTTGTGTTATGTTGTAAAATAAGCCCATTGTCCCCATCTGAGGACATTTTTTACAAAGGTATGTCACAACCATGTAACAAAATACAGCTTCCTGTTCAAAGAGGAAGTTTAATCTATAAACAAATCAGGTCCAGCTAATCACAAATATCTAGGAGAAATGACGAGTGCATCACAAACAGGAGCTCAGGTGTCAGGAGGCTGACATCACTTTGGGTTCTTTGCTTTGTGTTAGTGTGCCATCTCTACAGATGTTTGCAGATGTGTTAGCAGCTGTTTTTATCCTGGACACGGTTTGCACTTCACCTTTGTGCATGAAAAATAAAAGTAGCGTCCATATCTCCACCCCTCTGAACCTGTAGATGCTCCACCACATCCTTTCACATGACCTGAGATCAGCTGATTGTAGCAGGAAGAAGAAAAGTGTGTTTGATGCATTTTTTCTTTGTGTTCACTCAGCCTGCAGATAACTGAAGAGCTGTTGTAACCCAAGTAGCTGTAATGTGATTACTGTTTTTTTACTGCAGTAACTCCTCACACACACACATGCAGCAGCTGACTTCCTATTTCTATTTCCTGTGTAGATCTCAGGTGTGTTCCTAGGGGCGGAGCTTCGTTGGGTGGGTTGCCAGGGCAGCAGGGAGGGGCTCAGAGGTTACCCATGTTCCCTCTGGACCCTGTTCCATGTTCTGACTGTCCAGCATGATGCTAATCCCACCGCACTGGAGAACACAGGTACACACACTGACTGCACTCTCTCTCACTCACACACACACACACACACACACACACACACACACACACACACACACACACGCACTCAGCATCAGCTGCCTGAAATCAGGACGGCCATCTTCACTCCAAAGGTTCAAAGCTGTGTTCAGACTGAGTTGCCAAAAAATTTCACTCATCATCTAAATCATTGAATTCAGGTGTTTCAATCACTTACATGGCCACAGGTGAATAAACCAAGCACCTAGACATGCTTCTACAAACATTTGTGAATGATAGGATGACACCAGACATCCAAACTTCACGAGGCCTTCAGATTAGCTTAAGAACAGTGTGTAGAGAGCTTCATGCAATGAGTGAGCTGGTTGTGGAAGAACATGGCTGGCCTGTTCAGAGTCCTGACCTCATCCTGACAGAACGCCTTTGGGCGTAATGGTGCCGACACACGGGGAGCGACGTCGCTCGCTCTCCATTCATTCCTACGGAGCCTCTGCGATGAGGCGCCAGTCGCCTGCCGTCCTCCAGCTCAGCGGCCGGCGACACTCGTTCATGTGAAATTTCGAGCTCGTACACGTAGACGTGCACACGCGACCAGGCGACGATGAAACAAGGCTTGTCGCCGGGCTCTGAACCAATCAGCGAGGGTTTCGCTGACTGACCAATGAGAGGAGAGTATGCAGTCTGCAACCACTTTCAACACGGAGGAAAGCCTCATTTTAGCTGTTTGACTTCCTGATATCATATGACACTTCACGCAGTGATTATCGATTTAAATAAAAAGGCTCTGAATTTGTCTTCATCAGCCATCAGATGATATTCATGCTGTTTCCTGTCTGTAATATATGATGAACCCAGTGTTGTTGTTTTTCTCTTGAAACTTAACAGTTAGATTTCTGTCAGTTCCAGTAAAATCTTCTGACTCTTCATCTTTATTGTCTCGTCTGACACGGACTGCTTCCACTTTCATAACCAACCAAGAGCGTGATTCGGCACCGCTGCCGCCGCCTCCCGTGTGTTCGGTTTCACCCCAGTGGCGATGCGGGTCGTTTGTCGCCGTCGTTCGTCGCTCCCCCGTGTGTCGAGGCCATTAGAGTGCAGACTGTGAGCCAGGCCTTCTCTCCACCTTCAGTGTCTCACCTCACAGATGCACTTCTGGAAAAATGGTCAAAAAGTCCCATCAACACATCTGAACCTTGTGGAAAGTCGTCCCAGAAGAGCTGAAGCTGTAAATCTTCATGCAAAGACTTTAAAACAAAACGAAATGTGGAAGCTGGCTGTACTGAACCAAAATCTGCCATTTTCCATCATGGACTTGTTTCCACTAAAAAGATCAAGTCTTTATTCCTCTGCTTTGTGAAGTCCTGGAGATGATAAATATTCCTGCCAGAAGCTGAAAGAATTTCCCAGTCCAGAAGTCCAGGTTTTTTTTAGCACTTTATAATAATTTAGCTTTTTCCAATCAGGATTGAAGCGTTTTTCCACCGACACTGCAGCCTAAGCAGTTCAGGTGGTGTTGTGATGGCTGGTGTACATGAAGCACACCTTGATACTGTTAAAGTCACTGTAACTGCTGCACATATAAGCGACCATTACATTAAAATACCAGTTTCAATAAAAATGGACCTGTCGGCCTCTCTGTGACTCAGGTCTGGAGGGTGAGGTGGTGCCGGTGCTGCAGACGATGCGTCGCTACATTCGGACGTTCTTCGGCTGCCAGGAGTGCGGCCGACACTTTGAACAGGCGGCGGCGGCCAGCATGGACGCCGTACAGAGCCGAGAGCAGCAGATCCTGTGGCTGTGGCAGCAACACAACCGGGTCAACATGAGGCTGGCTGGTAAACACACACACACACACACACACACACACACTGAATATGTTAAAATGGCGATCCCTGCTGTCTGGAGTTGTTAACCCTCCTCGTCCTCTCCTTTGTTGTCCTCCTTTTACTACTTTTCCTCACCTTCTTTCTACTGCTCTTCCTCCTCAGGATCTCTGAGTGATGACCCCCTCTTCCCTAAAGCTCCGTGGCCGAGCCCGTCCCTCTGTCCTTCCTGCCATGAGGAGAAAAATGGCGTCCACGTCTGGAACCAAGACAACGTCCTCCGCTTCCTCCGACATCACTACAGTGCCTCCAACCTCTCCCCCAAGTACTCCATAACTCCCCCACAGCTTCCTGCTCCTCTGGTTCCTGAACCTGCAGGGACAAGCCGGCTTCAGGACGACCATGGGGGAGCACAGAGGAGCGACACTGAGAACAAGGCCTCCACCCGGACTCCTCGTCCGGGACACCAGGCTGTGAAAGGGGAGGAAAGAGGGGAAGTGGTAGATATGGGAAGAGGAGGCGGAGTCTGGATTCTGGGTCTGGGTTTTAACAGCGTGGACATGAGCCTGTGTGTGGTGCTGTATGTGTGCTCCTGCCTCTTCCTCATGCTCCTCTGCTTCTTCTTCAAAGTGCGATCCAGGAGGTGGAAGCTCCGACACTCCCGCCTCCATGTCTGACCCGGCCCAGTTACAGGCGGGTTAAGCAGGACCGGAACTGGTTCAGGGCTGGTACGGAAGTGTCCAAGATCAAACACCATAATGATTCTGTCCCTCTTCAGGTGATTTTCACAAATTGATTGATCAGTAAATCAGTGTGTGACCTGTGATGATGGCTGCAGTTTAAACCTGTGAAACCCAGGAAAGGAAACGTGAGTGAAAAGCTGCTTCTGCTTAATTCTGGTCCGATTCTTTGTGCAGCTAAATGTCTGAAAACATCTGAACAATGAAAAATGAGCTGTAGGGAACTTCAAGCTGTTTGCTGTCAGTCTGACTCCTTTTTTCCAGTGACCTCTGTGATGGAGGTCAGGGGAAAAACAGCACATACAACAATCTGAAAATAAATTCCACCAGCATGAGTCCTTAGAGAAGTATGTTTCAAGCCCAAGTAAACTGGATATAATTTGTAGCTGCAAAATTTGATTACACTGAATTTTTTCTTTGATGAACTTGCAATCTGTATCAGACCCAGCACAATGGTCTGGTCTCCGTCAGAGCCCACAGACTGTATGTAAAGATGGACGTATCTTCCAGGTCTGAAAAGGAAAGGCCTTAAATCTGGATTCTTTGTAGTGTCCAACAGGGGCGACTCCTCTGGTCGTAAGAAGGAGGCTGACTGTTTAAAGCCTATGAGAAAAATCAGCACCTCCTCTCTCCCCACTAAGGACCCCAGTTTCCCCTCAAACATGTAGTTTCACCCCCTATAAACCAGTTCTCTCACTTGACATGTCTGCTTTCACCAAGCTAAAATGGCAGTGGTGAAGGTGCTCAGCTCAACAGTAACATCACACTAGCTGTGTCCATCTTTCTTATACAGTCTGCTGTCTTGTTCTGAGACCAGCAGCTGAAACATTTAGTGACCCTGGAAAAGTGATTCTGGATCCCAGTAAGTAAAAATTCTGTTATTATATGGATATTTTTGTTTATGTTGAACAGGGTAAATGAAGGTGTCCTTATTTATAAGCTTTTCAGCCATTTTTATCACGAGGTGGTTTTTCGGTGGCAAACGAGTTGTTTCCACTAGGCCTTTATTCCAGGAGCTGCTAAGAGTCTGTCCTTACAGAACCGCCAAATCAGTCAGACACAAGGAAAGATCTCCAAAGCTCACAAAAAATAAACAGACAAAATCCTCTAACAAAACTCAACCGTACCCAACCCTGAACCAAAACAGAACCAGACCTAACTCAGACCAGACTATCCTGGCTTTGCATTTACTCACTCAGAGGTGAACAACAGTTTGGACTCTCAAGTTGGGTTTATTTACTTTTACATGTCAGACTCCTCTGGACCCTCTGACCAGGTGTGTGAAGACCTGGATCGGTTGGGTTGCTGTGGCCTGGGTTCATTTCCCAGATTCAGAAAAGGAGGTATGTGGTGGTACCTGATGTACGCCTGGACCTGAACTGTACTGAAATCTCTGAATTCACTTTGTGCCAAATCTTTAACACACACCTGTCCTCTCAGGCCCCACACACTGTGTGTGTTTGTGTATTCTTGTATGTATGTGTTTGTGAGGACTTTGTAAACTGTACATCTTGTAAGGACGTCATTGGTGGGAACATCGACCCGTCCTGGTAAACCAGACTGCCTGATTCTAGTTGTTTTTGTAAAGTGGCTAAAATGTGAAACATGTTCATTACTGCTTTTTAATTTATTATTTTTCTGTAAATATTTTTGGTGTGTCTGAACGCCGACAAGCCCAGTGTTTTTTCCCCCTGTTAAACTTTCAAAATACAGAGCTAATGTGGAAAAACATTTATAGATTATCTGAAAGTGTAATTATGTCCCAGATTATTTTCTTCAAATAAAATCAAACTGCTAAAATCTGAGCAGGACCATTTTTACTCAGAAACAGAATTTAAAAAGAATTCAATTTCAGTCTCTTTTAGTGACACATGTTTATATAAAATGGTCAAAGCAGAAAGTCATTGATTTGTTTGAAAATCATTTATTTATTTTGATATATTTACATTTTAAAAAGTTAAACCTAACCACAATTTTAAGACAAAAAAAGTAATCACATATTTAGAGTAGATAAAGTTGGTAAATTCACCCAAACTTAGCTGACCATTTTCAAATTATTTCATCAACTAATGTTATGAACTTCCCATCATTTGGTGCTATACAAATAAAACTGAATTGAATTGCGATTCATATAATGTTTTCTACCTTACAACTTGCCAGATAGCTGAAACTAACTAACTAACATTTAACTTTTTACAGTAACAGGCAACGTGCAGTCATTTTATTTAATTTAGCTACAGCTGTGGTCAGAACTTCATGCCCTCTCATTGTGGGCATGAATGTTGGGGTAATTTGGGGCTTTTAATAATTTCTTTGAGATGTTCTTTTTCCACGGGGAATGATTATACAGCATACATCTCAGAAGACACTCTGTAGAAGAGAGCCAGAGATGAATAATAACAAATGATTAAAGCCTGCCATGAACTGAAAACTTCTATAACACCAGCGTCACAGTCCATAGTGAAGCCAGTTTTATATCTCCATGGACTGAGAGGGTGCTGACCAAGAAAGAAGCCCCTGCTCCAAAATCAATACCTTAAAGCTTGACTGAAAATAGCAGGTGCCCACATACACAAGCCAAATGCCTTCTGGAGATAAGTTTTATGCTACAATCTTTTAGTGGCCACAATGACGAGCGGTGTGTTTGGAAAAGTAAAGGTGAGGCTGTTAAACCTAAGAACACTACTAGCTGCTATGCATGATGGTGGTAGCATAATGTGCTGGGGCTGTTGTGTTGCCAGTGGTACTGCTGCATTGCACAAAGTGAATGGAATAATGGAGGAGGACTACTTCCAAATTTTTCAACTTTACCTCAAATCACCAGCTGGTTGAAACATGGACACAGATATCCCAGTAGTACAATGATCTCAAACACACATCAAACTGGTTTAGCAATGGATAAAGCAGACTAACAGCCAGTGTGCTCCTCTACTAACTGTAGCCCATCTGCTTCAAGGGTCCATGTGTTGTGTTCAGAGATGCTCTTCTGCATTAAAACCAGAAAAAAAAAACAGAAATGCAGTAGCAGTTCACAATTAAAGGTGATATTTATTACCACTCTGGGTCAAGGATCAACATCAAAGATTGAAAGCATAAACTTCAGGGTGACTCAAGCCCAATATAACGAACAAAACCAATTCAACTCAAAGGAAATGATACCTAAACTCTATGTGAAAGAAAGCAAAAGACACATACCTATCCTTAATCCAACAGACAAGAGAAAATTGTACAAAAGTAAACAGGCAGTTCACCTCTTCTGCCTTAGTGATATTTACAGCTATGCACAAAATATATAGTAGTAATGGCAGTGCGATACAGAAGCTTCAATATGTGCACCAAACCCTGAGCTTACAAGTCCACAGAGCCACTGCTTCCAAGCCTGCTTTGGGTGAAAAAAATCATGTGACATACGACGTCCAAGCCAGCAACTGCTTCATTCAATGAATCACCTGACTGGTTCATGGTCCAGTCAGGTTTGTGACGAAATAAACGACCAGGGCCTTATAAGGAATCGCCATAACAAGACCATTCCATATGGCATTTTAGAGGTTAGTGGGAAAATCTGAGCAGGTCAGCAGTTCCTGAAATAGACCAGTCTGTTTGACACCAACAACCATGCTATGTTCAAGAGTCAAGTGACTCTTATCCTTGAATCCTCTAATTGGAATTAAAAAAAACAAAACGTTTTATTTGTTATCATCTATCATTGTGATTTCAACATTCATGTAGATGCTGAGGATAACAGTCTCAACACTGTATATAATCTATTACTAAACTCAGTTGGCTTCTCTCAAAATGTAAATGAGCCCACCCACCACTTTAATCACACTCTGTAGCTTGTCCTGACATATGGTATAGAAACTGAAGATTTAACAGTCAGGCTAGTCGACAGATAATGATGTGCTAGCTGATGGCTACTTACAGAGCTGTGCTCAGGCTAATATGGACACTTCAGCACAGGGAAGATGGAGGATGGTGGTTAAACTATTTGTAAGTTTATGTTGAGGGTCCCTGATGGGCAGAGACAAGGAAAATGGACTAAACATCAGCCCAGAGAATATCTGAGATGATCCACCCACCGCACAAGGCCAGTCAGTAATCTGCTGAGGGTGGTCGGGATTACTGGTTGTGAAATAGTCCTAATCCTCAGATTCACCTCTGAACTGAGAGAGATTCTTCTCTGAAGCATTCAGATATTTGGTGTCTGCAGGTCTGCCTGAAACATGAGAATAATGCCGGTCAGGTCCTGCTTCAGTTGCTGACCCAAATCAAACCAGGGTGCTACAGAACTGGAGTCATCCACAGTATCAGTCTCCAGCATCATAGAATTCCTAGCTAGCCAAGCTTTGACATCATCAATCTGGCGAAGTGGAGACCATGTCTCTTTGTCATTCATTTCCATAAATGTTGTGTTTGAGTATAAACAAAAAGTAGGTTTGATCTTCTACTATTGTCCCATCTTTCTCTAGGACCAGTCACCAGTAACTGGGTCACTGGAGTTGTGCCCAAAGTGCTTAACATTTTTCCTTCAATTCCTCTAAGGACAGAACTGCTAGCCTGTATGATTTTTGTTGGGTGAAATTGTCCACCGTGAGCTCGTGGGCTGCAGTTACACTGCGAGGTTTTAAACTCTGAGCTCAAAGATGTGCTGCGCATGAACAGAGCTGGAGAGTGTGAGGATGACCAGTGAAGAGCTTTGGGAAGATCACGTCTGTTCACAGAAACAAGAGACAAAAAACAACAGCACGTCACAAGGAGGAGAGACTCAGTGCTGGAGACACTTGGACCGCATGGGCCATATGTTGTGTGGTGTGACCAGACATGCAATCACAGGGCCCCCTTACCTGACCTCACCTGACCTCACCTCAGCCAAAAGATGATTCTGGACCCTTAAAGTACCCTTAAATATCTGTGGGCCAAATGCAATGTCCTCACAGTACAGGAATATCTCAGCATGACAGATTTCAGCCATAATATATCCACACAAACAGAGAAAGATATAAAAACACACATACAAACACACAGCTACTGTACGAATCCTTATTTAGCCTCAGCTCCCCTTCCTCTTCCTCCTCCCCCTCCCTCACACATTCAGCATCCACCCACCCATTAAATACAGACACCAGCCCTGTCTGTCTCTCTCTACAGTAACTGTCTCTCTCTCGTGTTAGAAACTGTATGTGTTGATGGAAGCTGAGGCTGCAAAACTGCTGCTTTGTGTTTGTGTGTGCTTGTGTAACTATCACTGTGAGAACCAGGTGTGAGTGTTTCACCATCAGAGTGAGGACATTCTGGCCTGTCTGTGTCACACTCCTCTGAAGGACTGTTTGAAGGTTTAAACTTTGTTTTGAGGTCAGGGTGAGGGGCTCTGGGTGGCTTTATATACAACAGATGTCCTCACAGAGATAGCCATACAAACTCGTGTGTATGTGTCA
>VOQJ01037681.1:11199-22036 GCA_015052665.1 Apistogramma diplotaenia | reverse complement strand
CAGCTGTAACAGCTATATTTTCATGAAAGCACCCTCTGCTGATAACTGGCACTACCCCCCCCCCTCGTTTGCTGTTTACCTGTGAGAGTTCAGTCTTTCTTGTCAAAACACCTGACAGCTGTGTCGTGTTACTTAAGATTGTGTTGTGATTCCACATAAGTAGCTTTGGGGACACATTAGGTCAACAGAGTGTGTTTTATGCAGACTGTAGAGAACCAATAAATGTATGCCAGGCACACTCAAGCTCATGATGGCACAAACATGCACAAGAAACACAAACCCTGTATTCCATAGGGGACATGAATCCCAGACTGTCCACATTACCACATCCTGGGAGGAGTTTAAAACTCTTCCAAAACAAATGAGGGCTCTAAGCACTCATAGACACACCCTTTAGTGATTTCCAAGAACTCAGAATAACTGCAGTGGTCTGTTCTGAAATGTCCGCTTTAAAGACAAGAAAGAAAAGACTCCTTCCCTTATCATCTCTATAAATCTGAAGGCCTGAAGTGAACAGCTATTAACATCTTTCTCTCTCCATCTCTGCATCTCTATATTTAAGCCCCCCCTCCCCTTCCCAACATACACATACTCTCTAATTCTGTACAACCCACAAAAGGCTTTTAGGCCAATTTGACAGGACAGTAAGAACTGCTGCAGTCAGACCTGAGTAGTGAGTGTGACATTGTCAGGAGGGCAGACTTAATTCAGTGTTCCGCCTCCGTGTTCGCTTTTTCACCCGGCAACAGAAGCAGCGCTGACGTTTCTAGCACTCAGCATGGACCGCCACTTTCTGTTGGCTAGACTGGCACGAGGGATAAACCATGTGTGTGTGTAAGTGTATGCTAAACAGTCTGTACATGAGATCATGAGCTGCGTGCGGCTGTTTATGTGGGATGTGCAGCCCACACGTGATTAAGCTTTTTCCAGTACAGGATTTCTTTGATGTGTTTCTCCAAAGAATTTCAGACTGCAAATCTTGAAGGGGTTGAATGGTACCACTTTGTACCCTCCATTCCTCGATCAGTCCATCTTCCACTTCTTTACTGTTTCTATTTATAGTTTTCTACATGCAGTGGTTTGTGTGAGAACATCATCTCCTACATCTGGCTTCCAGTTTGCTGACACCTGCTTGTCAGGCTTTGAGCTTGACTGTTTTCTCACTAAAATCCCCACTCCAATCTCAGACTTCCATACATTACCAATCCTATAAAGCGTCACATTCCTGAATATTTAATTTCTCTAAAGATTTATTCTAACATTTCTGTCAGAAAGTGCCTTTGGCTGTTTGAATGTAGGCTAAATGTTTAACTACACCTAGCATCCCTGGGTTTAACCGTCACCAGATTTCTCCTCCTATGAACAACAGGACACACACACACACACACACACACACATTGTAGACCACTTAAATTGTCACACAAATCATCAAAAGCTGTAAAAGGAGGGGGACCTCCATGACCCAGCAGTCCTCAGGAAGGCTCTCAAACCAACATGGTCAAATAAATTCCACTCCTCATTATCCCTGAGGCATCATCTAATTAGTGTAAATGCCTACTCCATGGAGGACTCTTACTCAGGCAGCTGAGCCAACATTAGCTGCCAAATGACTTGGGAATGTATAGATTTTGATGAGCTGTGATTTGTGGCTTTTGGGGGAAAACAAAAACAGAAACAGACTGCTTGGCTATATGAGTTCTTAAATGAAAAAAGAATGTCTAGCGCATAAATATACTCTGGGGACTACAGATGAAAATAGATGAGAACTTGGAAGCAACTTAATTGACAGAGAGGGCACACAGTCTCAACAAAAACCCATCCCATCACGGTGATTGAACTGATTAAAAGCTGGTTCGTCTAATGTTTAAAAGATATCACTACTGTTTTTGTGACTGGCCTTGACTCATACAGAACTCATTGTGTTGAGTCAGAGATAATGCTGAACTCAGCAGTTTCTTGTCTGTGAACGTGTCTGTGAATGTAGTTTGTGTGAGTGTGTGTGTGTACTGTTGAATTCCTCAGCCTCCGCATGCAATTCAACAGAGAGCACCTGGATCCAAGAAGGAAAAGAGTTTAAAGTGTAGCAAATAGTCCCATTTTCATTGTTACCTTTTTTCGAATTTAAATCTGCCCCTTGGACACCTAGGACAGAAAAGCATACAGGGTCACACAAAAATGCACTTTGAAGGTCTGAGTTCCTTCAGCTCTTTCAGCGTGCTTTGGTCACTGTTCTTCTGCTGCCTTCTCCTGCAAACAGTAGCCATCTGTCTCTGTTTGCTGGAGTGGAGGCAGTTTGAGGAACGCAGCACATTCCCATGCATGTTTCCCTCTCTCAGGCTGTAAAGCAACCTGGCCTGAGTGACGTGTGAAGAAGGAAGACAGCTGTCTGGTGGCCAGCACTCACAGCAGCTGCCTCCATGTTAGTGTCTCAGATCACACAGATTAACAGGGACCTCATTACATGTGCCAATTAATTACATGGCAATGTATTGCTAGTAAACAAAAACAAACCTAGTGTAAGTCTGCTGTAGTTGACAGAAGTCAAAAGGTACCAGTGCAAATAAACACAAAAGTATCTGAGCTTTTACGAAATATTCTAGATTATTACAATTTGTTTTTCAGTAACTCCATAAGAAGTAGTAGAAGTCCCCCCAAAAAATATTTATCTAATATTTATATACCTAACCCAAAATAGGCCCATAAATATTTTTGTTATGAATCTTTGATTCTCAGTCATATGCAGATATTACACAACAGCAGCTCTACAAGACCCACAAAAAGCCTGCCAAAATTAGTTACTAATACAAATACTCAAGAGGGAGCATAAACTTACTGTTCTGGCAGTGAACTCCATCAAAACCTGGCTGGCATTTGCAGACATACTCGCTGAAAACATCACCTCTGCGTGAGTGGCCTGTCACCTCACAGATGGCGTCATTCTTACATGGATTGGGGTTGCAAGGTCCTAAGAAAAAAGAAAACACAGATCCCAAGTTTTACATAGATGAAGCCACCCTCTATTTATCTTTTTATGAAAGGGGCTAAATCAAAATTCAACTTGGGCGTCTGAAGTGGGGGAAGCCAGAAAAAGTTTGAGAAAAACTCATCAGTGAATTGGGAATGAGTTAGCCCTCAGAGGTATAACGTACCAGTCTCGGTCTCATTGCAGGTTTCTCCAGAGAAGCCATCAGGGCAGATGCAGATGAATGGAGACCCTGCCCCGGTCACACAGGTCCCACCGTTACTGCAAACATTCACCTCACAGAAATCGCCTGCGCACAGAGGGGGGGAGTCATGAGCTGAGTAATACTTTTAAAAAACAAAACAAAAAACACCAATACGCTGCACAAGAACTGAAAAAAGTAACTTCCTCTAGTGGCATTTTTTAATTTTTTTAATAAACCCAGCAGTGATTTATTTGCTTCGTTTTAAATTCATAAATGCCTGGCAGCTTCACTTTTTCCTGTCAGCAAACATCTGATATTTCCAGGAGTGTCAGGATTTGGGCAGTGTGGTGGGAAAGGGATGGACCCAAATGCAGGGCGCGAGACTTAACTAAACTCAAAAACAGCTTAATTTGCTGAAGGCACAAAACCACTAAGAACAGAAGAAAACTGAGAGCTTACACAAGGAAATCAGGGCAAGTGGAAACAACAGGGAGCAACAGGTGAAACAAATGAAACTAAAAACAGGGGAAGCAAAACCAAACACAAAGAACTGGGAACAGAAGACTGTCAAAATAAAACAGGACGTGACCAACCATGACGCACACACAAACCTAACAGAACAACAGACACAAGAGACACCACAAACACAAAGGGAGACTGAGGGAAAACTAAATTCTAAGGCGAAGGGGAAGGGGAAGGGAATCCTAAACACTACACAAGGAAACAACAGGATGGGAACTAAACACAAAAACAGACAGGAAAATAAACGTGGAGAAGACCGAAACAAAGGGAAACTCAAACGACCTATAATGACAAACTAAAACAGAATACAAAACTAAAACAAACAGAGGCTCAAAGCTGTAAGAAAAACTAAGAAACACATAAGAGCTCAAAACTCCATGACAAGGAGCATATTTCAGAACAGGAAATATGCTCACATACTTTGGCATGGGCTCTTCACATTGTATTTTTAAGCACAAAATCATTTTCAATAAGAGTTTAATAACTTTTAAAGAATGCCTAACATTATGTGGTTTTGGTTATTGCATTTCCACTGCTTTCCCTTGTTGTGCTAAAGAGAAAACACCAAGCTGCTGTTTGGAAGTGACGGCCTGAAACGCTGAGTAAGCCATCACTACACTGTAAACAGCAAACAAACACTGGATGCTTCTACCAGCGTGTAACTGCTGCCTAGCCTGAACCTGACAATCTGAAAGCTCACTGGGTATGAAGGAAATCCTGTCAGTTAGTGCTGGGTGGAGGAAGAAAAAGAAACAGTGGTTTCTAAAACATGAAGACCGAATCAGGCCTGATTCACTCAGTTTTAGTCCAACAAAAAAGGCTGCTCTCTAATTCAAAGTATGTGTCACATCTGATTGTGCCTGTGTGAGAATAATGCAGTGAAAGTAGTATATTAAATTAACATTCAAACAGTCAATCTTCCTGAACCAAACTTCTGCTTCAGCAACTTCAAAAAGCATCAATAAACTACATGTAATTACAATTTTCTGCATTTCGGAAATCAACGTTCAAAATTGCATCTCTATATAGCTATTTTGACACTTAAAATGATACAGAGGACGCAAATAATTGAGGGTCCTAAAACACCCAAGAAGACAGAGATGCCAAACACTTATCATTTAGATAATTGTTAAGGAAACTGAGGTTGGACCCCTTGAGTGAAACTGGCAGTTTCATCACCACAGAGACTGCCATACAGGCTAAGAAAGCAGTTCTGACCCTGTTTTTCAGTGGAGGAGATAAATATTTTTTTTCGCCCTGTACTATAGAGAACTGCATTTCAGCTGAGGGTATAATTCTCCGAGGCCACAGCTAAAAATGGCATTTCAGAGAGACCGAATTTATCGTGCATCGCTGCATCAACTGCATCCTTCATAAACAATCATACATCCTTACTTGTTCTTAAAAAAACACTGAGTAGTTTATTCAGTGCATATTATAACCAATGCTCCAAGCACTGGTCTTCACTGAATACAGTAAAATGAACACTGTGTAGTTTAATCGCAATATGGACCTCATTTGTTATTCATTACCAGCACTGAGGGAAATATATGAATCAGATCCATTTTACAAACATCCTGCTTGGCTGTTTATCCATGAACTGCCCTGCCCATGAATGCCCCGGGTTATCTGTGTTGTATCCAGTGTCATGGCCCTTGAGTGCTTTCAAAGTCTCGTGGGATTGTTAGGAAACAGGCTTGCCTGGCACTACGAACAAATCCTTATCATACAAAGTTGCTGCCTGTTTATCTGTGGGAAGGAACATATCCTCCCTTCCTCTATACAGGCAGACAGCTTCCTCCCGACAGACAACAATGAATAACGAAATATGGTCAAATGTATTTTTCTGCAACGATTTGCATTTTATCTGTCTCTGAATGCTGTTTGTGGTATGCCGTCAGCAGAGAACCTGTCTGCGTCGATTGAGGAAATGAAATTACTGATGCATCACTCAATGTGGTCAGCAAAGAGATAGCGACCCATCCACCAGAGTCTCCCAAAAAATCCCCACAATGACGGCATGTCAGTAAAAGCCACTTTTTTTGAAGTGAAACTTCTTTTCATACCTGTCCACTAAAAATATAATGAAATTTAAAAGCCACAAGGCAAACAAGAAATGGCTCTGATTCAGCCAGAACATACTGTTCTGTGTGGTGCAGTTGCCACCAAACTCTGAAACCAGAGAATTACAGCTGACAAATACAGTTTCAGATGAACATTTCAAAGGAAATATTTGGTTTCATTTCATTTACAAGTTTACTGAGAAACAGGCTTTGGCTATCAAACTATCTGCAAATATCAAGATTTGTTAGGAAAAATATATATTCTTTTTTAAAGATTTGGTATATAAACAATTCAAAGGTGAGGCCGTTGCCCACATAAATAATTTTCCAATATGTTGTCGTTATTATCATTTAACTTTGGTTTCCTACAGTTCTGTCTAACCTCTGCCAACAACCATTGACATGTGCTTGAAAAGGGATACAGCAACTCCTATTACTTTTTACAGGAACTATAATAAAAACAAACCTTGGTATATTAATTATTTGTCTTTTATTAATGAGGGTAAAACTGTCAAGATAGAGTAAAATAAAAAAAACTGATACCAATTATATTGTCATGTAAACACATTCATATTCTTTGTAAAAAAAAATGGACATAATTAAAGTTGTGTGCACTGCAATTACAAAATTAATAATATTTACCACAGTTATTAATACAGTAGAAAAAAAGTACAAAACAACATGGCACCCCACTTATTCCAAACCACAGTGACAGATCAGGAAGGTATGTGGAGTTATGTTTGGCTGAAAACCCCATTGCCACAGGGCATTGTGTTTTTCTCACTCCTTATGAGTCACAGTCTGTGCCTTTCCCATGATGCAGCCCCAGAAGAAGGTCCAAACACCAGACCAAAACAGAGCAGCTAAACCCAACTTCAGTTTTCAAAGTTATTCACAATAACAAGACTGTGTCTTTGGCTGTGCAAAGGGTTAAACCTCACATATTAGGACACAGCTGGGTAATACATAAAGGTGTTTAGCAATGTTCATTTTAATGTAAACATTTTTTAAAAATCAAACTGAGTTTAGGTATTTTAGGATCCAAATACATTTTCTCATTGTCTGATGACACTGACATATGCAAGAAGCTTTGTAACTTGCAGCTGGGCTAAATATGCTTTGAAGAACCAGGCTTAACTGACTGCAGTGGTATTTTCCTGCAGGGAGTTGCTTTGGGATGAGTGTCTGTGATAAGTGTAGTGTTTACTTGTTGGGAACAAATGCAGGGTAGCACAACAGATATCTCCCACACAAGTGCTACAGAAGAAGACTTATAAACAATTAAATTTCAATCTGAGTCTACAAACTTGCCCTCTAATCACAATACTATAATAAAAACAATGGATGGACAGTGAAGAATAAAGTGTAATGACAGCAAAATAGAATGGCATAGACATGATTGACAGACAACAGGTCTGCAAAATATTAGTGAAATGTGCTGAATTTTTAATCTAAATAATACACAACCAAAGCAACGTAGGGTTTCAAAGAATATTCAGAAAACTAGCTGAGTTCAGAAATAAAAAAATTGGAAGTATTTTTAATTGACTTTAAATAAATTAAAGGGACACTGAAAAGACAAGTATCTATTGTCAGTTATCAATATCAATAATCATGGGTAATTGCAAATGTCTGTGATTGTGATTTCATATCTCATGCTTTAATCTGCTGATGACTGTTTCTGTTTTGGTTCTTTAATGCCATAATAATTACAGAAAAATAGGGAAATTTTTGAAAATATGGGTGTTTATAATCGTTATGCTTTCTTTTGCTTTTCTTTTGCCTAACCGTCAGAGGAGAGGCTCTGTGCTTTGTCCATAAAGAATGTGAGTCTTTTGTTCTGACCTTGATGACAGGAACTCAAGACTGAGGTTAGAGCATGTTTATATTATCATGCCTGCTTCTCACGGCTGTTAATAAAATTGATAGGATGAGAGGCAGCACGGTGGCGTGTTTGCATGTTCTCCCTGTGTCTGCATGGGTTTCCTCCGGGTACTCTGGTTTCCTCCCACAGTCCAAAGATATGCACTTACTGGGGTTAGCTTAACTGGTCACTCTAAATTGCTCATAGGTGTGAATGTGAGTGTGAATGGTTGTCTGCCTCTCTGTGTTGGCCCTGCAACAGGCTGGCAACCTGTACAGGGTACAGCTGGGATAGGCTCCAGCTCCCCACCCCCATCTCTGAACAGGATAAGTGGAAGATAATGGATGCATGGATGAGACGGGGAAAACTGCACCTAAATGTCTGAGGTTCATCTAAGAAGTGTCTACAGAAGCCAAACAAGGTTGTTAACTGGTGACAGTGAAGGGCACAGAAGAAGGAACTGATGAGCACTCAACGTGTCCCTGTCACACAAGGCAGCACCTTGCATATTTCAATAGCTTGTGTAACAGAGTTGCATTGCCCTGAGTATAAAAGCAGATTGAGCAGAGAGAGGGGTGTCAGAATTTGTCATCTGCACTGACTAGACATTCTCTGACCCAGAGTACTCTCTCTTTGCTCATGTGACTTTCGTGCATTAAAACTATTGCTTGATCATGATCGTTAAAACTATTGCTTGATCATGATCCAGCATCTGAGTAGTAATTTTCCCCCAATTAACAAACATGCAGGGACCCTTGGGAATTTGAGAAGCCCCTTTAACAAGGATAAGCAGGCTTCACAACAAGGAACTCAAAAACTTTGTGACTTAACACACTTAATGTGTGCCTTCAATGAAGACAAAGGCAGAGGAATCATTTCAGAACATTAGAAATGTGGTGGACAAATTAAGGGCACTTAATGCAGTCCACATTAAAGAAACAGACACTAAAAAAATTGAGCCAAAATAAAACCTTTATCAATCCATTTGATTCCAAACACAGTCATTTTGGGGGGCTCCAGAGAGTTCACTGACTGAACGTGCTTATAATAAATACACAAAATAATAAATACACACACCCAAGAGCAAAAGTTTCTTTCATCTGAATTACTCTTGAGTTATCAAAGCTGATTTGGAGGATAAACTGTACTGCATGAAACACAATACACTTAGACAAGTAACCACCACACAGGTAACCAACCACCGTGCAGCCTAAAAATACTTTAATTACTGGTAAATAATGTAATTTTCTGTCATCTTCTAATCCTCTACATCTTGTAAATCCTCACTATTAAACGATACTGGACAATAAACTTCACTTTGCTACCTGGAAGAACAGCTGTACTGATTGTTCTAATGGAGCTAGAATAACTTGGACCGTCTTTGCCTCTCAGTGGTGTCTCAGTGCTCATTTTCTTTTAGGAATTGAAGGTGCACTCGGACCCAGAAATGGTTAATGATGTTAGTCTTAACAACCGGATTGAAAAGGTCCTGAGGTCTGAAAACAGTAAACATGCTGTCCACTCCTGTGACGTCTACACACTGGCATGCCGGGTCACACAGGCTGGCAGGCGAGTGTGGGAACTCAGTGTTCCAGGAGAGAAGCTTACGTCATGGCCAAAAAAACACCACACACACACGGCCAGCCCTTGTTAAAACTGTTAAGAATGTGTTAAACAATAATAATAATAAAAAAGCCTGTAGTACTGAGAGTATGAGGCGCAAGCGCATGTGTAACAGGAAGTGGTTTTATTTGGGCCGGCTGAAACAGGTCCTTTGATAACCTGAGCCTTCTCAATATTAAGAATCAGCAGGACTCCAGCTGCAGGTGAGGCTTCTGTAATCTGCATTTGCTATTCTAGAACACAGCCATCTGCTGCTGCTACCAAAAAAACAACAACGTAGGCCAGACGCTAAAAATACACACACAGACACACACGAATCACGCACCATCAACAAAACAACAAGCTCTTCTGTAGCTGACTGTAGCTGAAACAGAGATAATAACATTACAGCAACAACAGCTTTAACTGGAGATGTAACCTCTATGGCAACACTGTCAGTAGTTTGGCTGACCATAAGAATACAAAGAGTTTAAGTAAACAACTCCTGTTCTTGGGGGCAAATACCGTCAATTTTCTACTTGGCTCCAATGTTGAACACATGTAAAATATTCAACATGGCAGATTGGAAAGTGGGGCGACAGACGCTAATAAAGTGGCCCGAATTAGATGATCCATATTGCCATGAAACATTGATTAAGGAAGTTATTCAAAATTCAGATGGAATAAAATAAAGAGCCTGTCCTGTCCCCAAGGGATTTGGTGGGAAAAGGAATAATAAAGTCATCATATGCTGGAGCAGACAGCAGCCTAAAGGGAAGATGGTTAGAGTGAGCTTTGATATCAATGAAAATTTGCACCACACATTCACACACATGCAGGCAAAAAATCCAGGTGTTAATAACAAAGCAAAAAGTTTCAAATAAAAGCTTCAGATTATATAAAAATCTGACAGATGATGGTCTGCAAAGCTCTGTTTAGGATTGGAACAGAGCCAATGGATTTATGCTCACTGGCTGCCAACTTGTCAGTCACAAGTTAGTAGCCAATGAGTGGGTGGTTTCACGAGTCAGAGCCACCTCCCAAATGACACATCTGGTTTTTAAAACACCAAGATGGTCATGGCAAAATCACTCGGTCTTTAAGAAGCCTCAAACTAATAGCACCAATAGGGTGCCTATGTACATCTTTTATACTTTCTATGGTCTCAATACCTGTCTCAAACAGACCCTTATTAGTAGAGCCAGACAAAATATGAGAGCAGGTGTTAAATCCAATCTAAATTTTTAGATACAGCCACAAAAAAACACAAGCATTTTGCCCTCTATTAATCAGAATATGCACTATAAGATGTTACAAAGGACATACGTTCTTTAAGACAAAAATAAGATCTTTATTTACCCCAGATATGCACAATTGTATTTTTCACAGCAGAAAAGACTGAAAAATGTAAAATAAATACATCTACTCTCTTCATGATTTGACTTTTCTGTGTAACTGCAGAGAAGGAACATCATCACTTTAACAGGAAATTAAATTCCTTGTTGAGATCAGATATCTCCCATATGGTAAAACCAATCTGCCTGATATATTGGCAATTATCTCAAACTTGTACCAAAATCAGGAAAGTGTTCATATACACCTGCCAACATGCACAAGTT
>VOQJ01037679.1:17741-30668 GCA_015052665.1 Apistogramma diplotaenia | reverse complement strand
TTCTCTTCTTTTCTGTCTCACAAGCTGACTTGTTATTATCAGATGAAGTCTAAAAGCAGTGAAGTAAGTCAGTGAATAATCTCCAGCAGCCACTGTTTTCTATTATTGAGAAGAGGAGAGGCTGGGGGTGGCGGGGTCATACATGTACTTTCCTTTAACGCTGTGTGATGTGACTCAGTACTGAAATGAACTTCAGTGAGTGATTAGAGGAACTGCAGTTTTTTTGGCACTTCCACTTTCATTTTTAAGCCCCAAGGCTTCTTTTTTTCTAACTCGGGAAAATGTTAATAATGAAAACTGGTTTGGACTTCATAACCTTCCAGATCATTAACAGTTCAGGCAAAAAAAAAAGATTATGTGGACAGAAAGTTAGTTTTAAATACCTGTTGATTCTGTATAGATTAGCCGCCCTTTTCTTTTATGGCTATTTGACAATAGTTAACACTCCAAGTATGAAATGATAAGGATGCCCAGTATGAGTCGTTCTCTAGTTAAATGTAAATGAAATATCCCCTGATATCTCTGCGATGGTTTGACACACCATCATACAAAACAAATCTAACTCGAAGGAAAGTGTGAGCTGAGTAAATACTGTAGTCTCCCTCTTCACTGATGGTGACAACAGAATCACTGATGACATCTGAACATCGTGTCTGTAGGTGCAGTTTACCGGCGGAGCAGACAGTGTGGTGCAGTACATCTACTACCAGCCCATCATCCACCGCTGGAGAGAGACCGATTTTTTCCCTTGCTCTGTCACGTGTGGTGGAGGTAAGCAGCAGCTGCGCTTCTTGCATTTTTAGAATCACGACTGATGGTAAGATTCACTAATTCACTGGTCTTTATTAAAAGCATAATATTGAACTCTACTCGATGGACTCTGATATTTGCTGGCCTGCAGGTTACCAGCTAACCTCAGCAGAGTGCTTTGATCTACGGAGCGGACGTGTGGTGGTGGACCAGTATTGTCATTACTACCCAGAGAATATCAAACCCAAACCCAAACTGCAGGAGTGCAACATGGAGCCGTGCCTGGACAGGTTGGAAACCAGAACTTTAAGCGGATTAAACTGGGCTCATTTTGATAGTCGTTTGCATGCCGAATCCTAATTTCCTTAATTGTTTCTGCCTTTTAGTGATGGCTACAAGGAAATTATGCGCTATGACCAGTACCACCCCCTGCCTCGGTACATACTCAGCCACCTAGTAACACACAAAGGCACACAATACAATTCCTGGCATCTGCTAATTACCATCAGTTACTTTATGATGTCACCTTTCATGATGTCAGATGGGAGAGCAGCCCCTGGACAGCTTGTTCCACCTCTTGCGGCGGGGGCATCCAGAGTCGCTCAGTATCGTGTGTGGAGGAGGACATTCAGGGGACCATCACTCCCACAGAGGAGTGGAAGTGTCTTTACTCTCCCAAAACGGCAATCCTGCAGCCCTGCAACACCTTTGACTGTCCCACCTGGCTGGCACAGGAGTGGTCACCAGTAGGTACCTTTCTTTACAGCATTTTTGAACATTTGCACTTTTGAAGATTCTGCTTTGATGAGAAAAACTCAAAGGAGCCACATCGCTAATAATACACGCATGCATGTCAGCCTTAATACAGTTTAACTTGGTGAGTCATACAAAAATTCTCCTCCAGAAAGTTGTGATGAACGGGATTACTTCATAACAACTTTCTGGGGGCTGTAAGCAGGTGCAGAAAGCCCAGAGAGTGCCGCTTCCTTTTGTCAGCATTGTAGCATCCCGACCATGCAACGAGCAGTCGTGGCTACACGTTGTAAAAATGACGGTTGGTGTGATCCCACCTGCGAGTGTGCTGGTTAAAGGGTGCGGTGCCCTCATGAGGTGTGTAAAAATAAGTTGTTCTCAATGGCCATGGTACAAAAACTCATTGACTTTGCAACCAGCGTGATTCTCCTTCTGAGCCATTGCAGACTGAAATGATCGAGGCACTCCATCCAGCTTTAATTCTTAGAGCTGCTGTTACATTAACCAATCCTACCATAAGTGTCCCATATTTCTTCCTCCTGGGAATTTTTCTACCTCACCGGTTAAACAGGCTCATATAGAAACGCAGGGAGCCAGATTTGTGGCCTCCTAAAAACCTGGGATGTTGTTTATTTAGCACATTCTCCCTCTGCCTTTAAAATGCTTGTTTTGGCAGTGGATAGACAAAGTTCGCTCCTGAGGAAAGAGCTGCCGGGGTTTTGGAAAGGCTCTTTCTTTACCTCCCTTGAGTCAAAGACATTGACTTTCTATTAAACACAAGCAAAGCCTGTTAGTAGGAATTAACACACGCAATCAGTAAGTAAATAACAGACCACATATCCTGCAATCACCAGTGTACAGTGACCTGTGGTCAGGGGCTGCGCTACAGGGTGGTGTTATGCATCGATCACCGGGGATTGCACGCTGGAGGCTGCAACCCCACCACCAAACCCCACATCAAAGAGGAGTGTCTGGTGACTGTGCCCTGCTACAAGTCCAAAGGTGGGTGATTTTGTGTTCTGTCCTGCTTTGAATACAGAGTTGCACCTGTGTTCAGCATCTGTAATTTTTGTGTCATTCGCTGTAGATACGCTGCCCGTTGAGGCCAAACCCGTGTGGCATAAGCAGGCCATAGAACTTGAGGAGGACGTCACAGCGAGCGAGGAGCCAACGTGAGTAACAGCCTTGAACATGAAAATAAATTAATTCTTCAGATCACAGTGGTTTATGGGCATTTCTCTACGTTGCTCCTTTTTTAGAATAAATAACGTGCAATTGAAGCTCATACGTGTAGAGTCTTTGGAGCCATCACAGATGAAAATCCTCTTAAAACTATTGCAGGTGTTTGGGTCTTGCTGCAGTTTATTATTCTAGGAAGATGGAGCTGCTAAAGCCATACAAAATAAAGTTTATAACCCGGAAAAAGAAGGGGAAATCTACAGCATTAATTTCCTTTTGCTCCTCAAGGTTAAAAAAGCAAAAAAAAAAAACAAAAGTCAGGTCCCAGTTTCTGCAAAGAGCAGCTTAGGACTTACTTGGAGGTGAAATTGAAGTAGACAGAGCACGGCACTGGCATGTAAAGGCCACAGTATCAGGGTTGTGCTCATGTCAGCAGCAATTTTCATCAACATGGAGTCCAGCTGTACTGGACTTTTTAGTACAAATCCAATTCCCAAAAAAATTGGGATGATGTAAAATGTAAATAAAGGCAGAGAGCGTTGATTTGCAAATCTCATAACCCCATGTTTTATTCACACGTAGAACACAGAAACATGTTTTAATGGAAAAAATTAACCATTTTATGAGAAATATTCAATGGCAACAACACGTTTCATAAAAGTTGGGACATTACCATGGTTACTGGCCTTTTTGGGAGAGGACTGGTGTCCCATTCTTGTCTGATAGAGGATTCCAGCTGCTCAACAGTCCTGGGCTGTCGTGGTCATATTCTTTGCTTTACGCTGGGCCAAATGTTTTCAGTTGGTGACTGATCTGGACTGAGGCCAGGTCAGCACCTGGACTCACCTATTACAAAGTCGTGTTGTTGTAATAGCTGCTGCATGTGGTTTAGCATTGTTTTGCTGAAATATCCGAGGCCTAAAAATAAAAAGTTTTCTGGATGGGAGCATGTGTGCAACCTGCCAGTTCCACAGGCACTAATGCACCTCGCATACCATCAGATATACAGGCTTCTGAACTGAGCGCTGACAACAATCCCCACGATCCTTTTCCTCAGTTGAAGCTTCCTTGTTTTCCAAAAAGAACTTCTGACCACAGAATTGATTTCAGTGACAGAATCGAACCTGTTTTTGATGCCGTGCTACCCGAGGCCCTGAAGATCACAGGCGTCTGTCCCTTGCACACAGGTATTTCCAGTTCCAGCTTCTCACAATCTTTTGATGACATTATGGACGGTTGACGATGAGATATTCACAGTCTTCACGATTTTACGTTGAGGAACATTATTCTGAATTTGCTCCAAAAATTGTAGACAGTTTTTTGCTCTCTGTGCCCATCTTTACTTCTGAGAAACTCTGCCTCTCTAAGATGCTCTTGGAGATGGAAAAGGGACCTGTTATTGTCATTTCCAGCTCCATATTTTTCTTCTTGGACCCTAGAAGACAGTTTTTTTAGGTACCTTGGTGCAGCCCTGCAGTTCATCGAATTTCTGAAACAGTTTTCGGTCCTTTCACCCTCCCGGGCGGACTAAATTAGGGGCATCCCCTCTCACTAACATCAAGCAGACTCAGCATTTAGAGCAGTCCTGTCTCAAAGGGATTATTTGCACACAGACACTGACATCTTTATTTCAAACCGTGGTCATGTTTAATACGAGCACCCAAGGAAAAGCATAATAGGTCCACTTTAAGTTATATTTGAAAGTGTCTTGTCACGTGCGTGGAACTGGTAAAACATATGAGGTTATTCAGGGTAAGAGTGGAAACTGAAGGTGACCTGTCAAAACATCTTTCGGAAAGCCTTAAGAATGTACAGTCACCGGCTACCAGCATTACCTCAGCGAGCCCTCACACGTTCCAGATGTTCTCGTCCCGCATATCAGTTAGCTAATAGTGGCTGCCCTCTGAAAATGCACAATATTTGGACTCTACCCTGTGTCTTGCATGACTTGTATTAGCAACCATGTTAGCCAGTTTTAAACATCTGTAACTCTGACTTATCTTTGGAGTGAGAGAAGTGCCAAAACATATGATTTTGCTCAGCTGCAAAAAAAGAAAAGAGAAGAAAAAAAAAAAAGCATGTCTGTCCTCAAAAAGCACATAAATATCTGTGTATAATATGCCGTCATTCACAAGCCAACGGCAATATCTGCCCACCATATGGGTCCAGGTTACAGATGTGAGAGAAAAGAGAATGAAATTCCTGCGTTAGACTTATTGCACCTCCGTTGCCAGATGTCATGCCTGCCCTCAACCACCACTGTGCGGCTGCTCGAAAAATTAAACCCATATATGTTCCGCAATCAAGCCAAAGCATTTTTTCACCGTGAGTAAATAGAATATTTCCATTGATGGCTATTTAATTGATACGATTAACGTGGGGCTTTGGCGGATATGACAAAAATGTGTTGTTTCCCTCCGTGAATGAAATCAGGGTTGTTTTTTGAACTGACAGATGTACTCTAACGGCGCATGAAGATAAACATTTCTGTGGGTTCGCTTGTTGACTTTGTTGTTCCTGTTCCAAGATCTAAGTGCTGGTGATTCATTTGTTTGCCCAAAACACAATGAGTCCTTCAGCTCTCATGCAGAGCCAACTTTGCCTTAATTATGAGCTCTTTATTGAGGCATCTCATAAAACAGCAGGGTGCTCTTGTGTTGCGGTCAGACTGTTTAACTGAGGAAGAATCCAGCACAGTGGTGAAGGCTGCCATGCAAAATTTGCTTTGCTACCATTATGAGCCTATTAAGTGAAGATAGAGATAGTTTGTCAGGTTCACGGAGCAGTGTTACTTGTGTGATGGGCACTTTTCTGATTTAAATCACTTCAAAGAGCTGTAGTACTCACTAGGTCAGTCATTTCTTTTCATAGCTAAGCAGTTGTAGAGGAATTTGAATATATGTTCTTCCTTCTGATTGGCTCCCCCTCGTAAGCAGAAGGTTTTAACAAGAAGTGGGCGTGGCTTCTAAAATCGCATGACTGTGCATAGTTGTTCTTGACTTGTTTTACCCGGCAGCCTTTTTTGATGGCTGCACTAGTTTTTTACCTTTGCACATGTCTCAAACAACCACCTCTGGTCTTAAAAAATGTGTGCATGTACCAGACACCTCCAATATGATGTATGCAAGTAAGTCCTTTAAGCTCCTTCTGCCAAAAAGGAAACCAGAAGTGTTGAGCTCAGACCTAAACAGGACAGCTGCTCTGTGCTGTAAACATCGGTCTGCTGTCCAAAAGCTTCGGTCCAGACTGTAAGTATTTGAACAGCTGGACACATGTTTTGTTGTTGAAGCTCTGTGCTACATATGATTGATGCCACACAAATGGGCCAAGTCTCAGCTTTAATTTGAGGGTTTTGGTATCAACGGCGAAGAAAATTATGATGAGATATATCCATAAATTATCAGTTATATATTATTTTTGTTTGCTGAGTGTAAGATATTAATAAGATTAATCATTTGGTCTCAGGTGCACATTGTGGTACAAATGCTGTCTTTGCACAGGGTACTATGTTTTTACACGAGCTGCTTTTTCTGATCTCCTGATTGAACATCACTGAATCATTATAGATGTTCTATTGACACTATGCAGTAGATTCACCTTCCCTCGTACTTTTAAAGGACTTTTATTTCAGTTTTGGCATTTCTCTGTGCATTTACTAGAAAGTTGTAGTGTCATTAAATTATCTGCAGATCAACCCCTCTTGATGGGATGATCGTTCAGTCTCTGGGCCTCTCAGTATTTCTTCCTCTCATCCATTTTTTAAGATGAGGAAGGATGCACATGAAAGCTGTTTATCCAAGAATAGCTGATCATAATGCTTCACAGATGTGCAATTAATCACCGCACTGACTGTATCTTATAAACGCCGAATGAGTTTAAGGACCTAGCAGCTAATGAATAAAATCTGTTTACAGAGAAAGCTACAAAGGGGAAAAAAAACTGTGATTTGCTATCAGACAGTCCAGATTTGGTTTGGAAACAGGCTTTATCAAATCCAACAAAGTCAAATTTTCATACTTTTCCACTTAAATCATCCACTGATTGCTCTCCTCTCCAGCTTCATCCCCGGTTCGTGGCAGCCCTGCAGCAGGACATGTGGTGCCGGGACCCAGCGTCGGACAGTCAAGTGCCAAGTGCTGCTGTCCTTCTCCCAAACAGTTGCAGACCTGCCAGATGATGAATGCGAGGGGGTCAAACCTGCCACCAGCCAGCCTTGCTACAGCAGTCCCTGCTCTGGAGTTTTAGGTCGAGGAGGAGACAGTAAAGAAGAAGAAGAAGAGGAGGAGGAGAAGGGCGGGACGCTGCGAAGAGAGGAACTGCACGACTGGGAGTACGAGGGATTTACCGAGTGCTCAGAGAGTTGTGGGGGAGGTATGATCTTTACTGATCTCTCTGAGGTGGGGAAGGGAAGAGAGAGAACTTGAAAGAGTTGAATCGGGGAGTTGAAACGTTAACTCGTGTCTGTAGTCAGGCACAAGCAAAATTCTAGCGTGCTCTCAGTGACAGTAGCAACATGCTGTTGCTTAGCAGGTGTAACAACACCAAAAATATGTGCTTTACGGTGGCCCTAGAGGGGAAAACTCAGGAGATCTCACAAGACAGCTCTTCATCCTGAGGGGACCATGAATGTCTGCGCAAATTTCATTGCAAGCCGTCTCAAAACTATTTTTTTAACGTGTTTTCCAGAAAATGTAAAATTTACTTCCAAGTAAATCAGGGACAAATATGCTCACATTTGACTTTTTTCTTCTTCTTCTGGCCGATATCAGTGTAGAAATACGCCTACACATTCTGGCACAGAGTCTTCGTCAGGTACAAAAGTTCAAATGCTCCAAGGGCTACGTGCTGAAATGTTTAAGTCCATTTCTGCTGTGATGCGGCCATAATCGGCTAATTTACTGCAAATATTTATGTTTTGACTATTTAAGCACACCCTCTTTATTTTCTCTCTGCGTGTCACCGAGTTTGTCCCCGTTGATTCAATAAAACAAATGTGATACGCTCCTTAAACTTATGTCACTGGATGTCTAATGCCTGTATATGCCTTGAGCAGAAGCAAGCTATATCACATTAACTGATGGCGGATGGCATAAAGGTCACACATCACCGATGCTCAAGGCTGCAGTGAAATCTTTGCCAGACAGAGAACGCTTTCTCAAACATCCTGCCGACATCCACAGAGGCCCACTTTAATCTCCATACCTCCACATGCAAGCATGCGTGCGTGCCTGCCTTGTGTGGCTTTGTGTTAATGTCTGTGTGTGTGCATTCGTAATTTAATTTCTGCACATGGGTGTGGGCTTTTGTCAGTGTCTGTGTATGCGCTCATCCAAACTCAACAAACTCCCATTCGGGGGATGATTACACACCGGTATCAGATGTCCAACACCCACCCTGAGGGCTGTGCTCCTGTGGACCATCACACTGCTGTGGTTTCTGAAATGCCGGCTTCGCTGTTATTGTCCCCAACATTAGAAGCAGACTCGGAGAGTTATGTTGCATTACTTTTAATAAGACTTTACATCGCACTGTGAGAGTACATCCACAGCTGAGGCAACCAAACTGTTTTTAATGTTCACTGTGCTTTTATTTTGAATGCTAAAATCTCACTTTTTAATTGCAGCTCCTGCGTGCAGTTTTCTGTGTCGTTTGATACGCTGTGATGGGAAAGTAAGCATGACGTGGCTGTATTCTCTGACTGCAGGTGTCCAGGAGGCTGTGGTTATCTGCCTGAACAAGCAGACCAGAGAAGCAGTAGACCAAAGCCTGTGTGTGAGCTCTCGGCGGCCCCCTCAACTCCTGCAGGACTGCAAAACGCAGCCCTGCCCACCCAGGTACAGTAAAACCCCTCACTCAGACTTCGTTATCGTCATCATTATTATTTACACGTGTTTAAAATGGTTTGTGCATGGAAATGAAAGTGGACTTAATAATGAATGCAGTAAAAATGAGGAGGAAATGCATTTTTGGGGGGGGAAAGTTTGGCTACATTTAAGAAAAAGTATTAATTAAAGTCAAGACAGAAATATGGCTGTGCTTCCTCTTAGTTTGCCAAGAGTTTATCCCTTCAAAAATGTGTAATATTCAGTACGGACCTCCATGCACTGATGTACCTCTTTTTAGAGCCCGAATAAATTCTTGGATCTTAAACATGCAACCGCTTCACTCCCAAAGGTAATTCCCACTAGTTGAGTCAATTAAGCTGCACTATTCCATTACAAAAAAGAAAATACAAAAGCTTCTGATCCACTGTGCTGTACCTCTCTGTTCAAGCCAATTGGGACAATCAAATCTCTATTAAGGCTGTTTGAGTCCAAGAGATACTCAAAGAGAAGAGCAGAGATGGATGGTTGTATCTCTGTGAGCAGCACATTAAGCCTTGTGGAATCTGACATTGATTAGCTTTACCTGCGCGGTTCAGCTGTCCTTGGGAATACAAATCTAGGAGGCTTCAGCTGTTATTCTAAGTGTTTTCTTTTGGCAAACCGTTTTACAACTAGGAACGGCCTTTGGTGATTGCGTGTCTTATTGACAAATTTGCCACATTACCAGAGGGGTTAATAATGTAGGGTTTATCCAGAGGGGATGCTATTGAAAAGCCTGTGGGCGGGTAACTAATGTTAAGCCATCAAGCATGACTTAGGTGACTACATGAAATGGCAGTCTTCCCATTTCCCATTTCTTTCTTAATCAAAATGTTGGTCCAGGAAAAAACCGAAACAAGCGCGATCATCCTCTGAGGACAGTGCTTGCTGCATTTCAAGCTGAAATTATTTGTGATGTTAGAGGTTATTGCTGTGCTGCTTCAGTCAAAATGTAGCTTCTTTGTTTGTTTATTGAGCTTTAATTGTGCAGAGAAGCAGTGCATGAACAACATTAGAAAATCACATTTCACAGCTACTTTTTGTGAACCGACCAGATGCTGTGTATCCAAATTAAACACCTCAAAGATCAAACAGCAAAACTGCATGTTGCTTAACATGACCGAGCTGTGGCTACATGGTGAGTGGATTTTGTGGTTTGCCACACGTTTCAGGTTAACACCGTATACATTGTCAGTGTTCCACTGCTCACACTCTTGTCAGAAAACCCAGAGGCTTGCAGCCTGCCCTTGCCTGTTTTTCCAGGCTTTGAGTCTTGTTTTTAGGCACAACAAATGCAGTATTGGGCCTGTTTCCTTTGGCCCTTCACTGCCTCCCTGAGGCCTCCTCACCATCCCATATTAAGCTACACTCTTTGGATAGTGTTCCCCCGAAAGGAAAACAGCCATAGGATTTTAGCTTTGAGTATAGCAGCGGCCCATGAATGAGCTTCGTTCCCAATTCTCCTCAGAACCTTAAATAAATATGAGTAGTTTTAAAATATCACCCAATCTGTCAAGCAGAAAGTGAAATTGCTGCCATTTCACTTCAAGCCAAAACTTTAACGGCATGGCCACTAGTTGGACACAGGCCACAGTTTGGAATAAATCTGCCAAAGTAACTTTGATGCTGGATTAAACCCAGGTTAAAATTGTGTTGGACAACAACATGAATATTAATTCCAATAGGTCACTGGAAAAATACAAGTGAAAGCGTAATACCACGGGGAATTCTTGGATATTGTGGAACTGTGCAGTTTTATGTTTCTTTCCTTTTCACTTGTATTTCATGATTTTGCATATTCATAAGACTGCAAGAGCGCTCTCTCATTGGCTCAAGAGAAAATATTCGCAAAAGCACTCTGGCAGACCTCTCGAATTTTCTCCTTCTGCGATTCCATCATGGTCTATAAAGTATATGTACGCAACGTGCTGCAGATTTGCCACAATGAGCACAGTAAACATTGTTCTAACAGGTGGGAAACAGGAGAGTGGAGTTCATGCTCAGCTACATGTGGGGTGGGCCTGATGATCCGCACTGTGGCGTGTACCCACCGGCCCTCTCGAGACAGCAATCGCACTTTGGTGTTGAGGTATGAAGACTGTCAGAACCCCAAGCCCAGCCCTGTCCAAGCCTGCAACCGCTTCGACTGCCCTCCTATGTGGGACTCGCATGACTGGGGACAGGTAAAGGATGTCATAACTACAAATGTTTGAGAATTGAGACTCGAGCACGTGCGACCAATCTAACCCCTTGCATCCATGTATTTTTTGCTCCCAGTGCTCCAAGAGCTGTGGTGGTGGGATTCAGAGGCGGCAGGTACTATGCAAGCAGCGGTTGGCCGATGGCAGCATCCTGGAGCTGCCTGACACCTTTTGTCCTTCCAAGAGTCCTACAAACCAGCAGCCCTGTGGCGTGCAGGACTGCCCGCCTCAATGGGTCACAACTAACTGGTCCCAGGTAGCCTTGCCTTTCAGCGAGAAACAACTCTGCCTTATTGTTATTGTTCAAATAGGCAAATAAAAGCTGATACTTTACAGGTTTTGCTTATTTTGATAGATTTCTTTTGTTTGTCCAGTGTTCAGTGACATGTGGAAATGGCATTCAGACCCTGCAAGCCATTTGCAGGAAGAAAGAAGAGAATGGAAAGTATTTGACAGTAGACCCTAAGAACTGTTCCCTGTCAGCTCGCCCCATCAGAGTCCAACCATGCGCCCTCAGGCTCTGTGAAAGTAAGAGACTCTTTATTTTGCTGTATTTATGTAATTTGTGCTGCTAAGATGCCAGAGAATTAAATACCACTAGCTCTAAACTAGAATGAAAGGGAGCTAAGCTGCATGAATGTAAGGTTTTGTAAAGTACAAATAAAATGCAGGTATTTAAACTGTCCTTTAAATTGCAGACTCTATCAAGCCTGATGCCACCATCCTGGCTCAGAGGAAAATTTATATCCAGTGGAGGAAGGGCAAAAAGGTTCACCTGGTCGTTGGTGGTTACGCGTACCTGCTGCCTTGGACAACTGTGGTCCTTCGCTGCCCAACCCGCCACTTCCGTAAGGGCCATGTCCACTGGCTGAAAGAGGGGAAGCCCCTGGTCGACCTTCCACACCTCTCCATAACGTCACTAGGATATGTGAAGGTTCATCAGGTTCATGCATCTGATGCTGGGATATATACATGCGTCGCAGGTGAGGCACAAGAACATTTAGTCCTACAGATCATTGGCAGCAAGCAAAAGCTGTCTGTTCCAGAGTCACTGCTCGGACGCCAAAAGGTTCGACGACCCGACGTGACGTCAGCCCGAGAAAGATTTCATGAGCTACCCATCTCCCTCAACCGATATGATGCAATCATTGAACATTTGTTGAAACTTAAAGACTCCATCCACAATGAGAAATACATTGCTGACAAACCACCTGCTAGTGAAAAGAACAGTTCGACCCTGGAGGATGACGGGTCAGAGATTTACATCCCAGAGGTCCTCATTGCTGACACCCGCAGGCTAGACGAGATCGTGCAAAATTTTCCCGAGGGCCTCGGAGGACCGCAGGAGGACCAGCTTATCGCACAGTTGCTCAGTGAACTCACTATGACACAGGGTGAAACCAATGAGTCGACGCTCCACCCTCCTGAAAGCTCTGAATCTTCCACGCAAGAGCCACTCCATTATAAACCAAACATTAAAGCCCACACAGCCAGAGCAAGAAACCCGTTGATAATCCAGCGCACGAAAAAGGTTGGAGTGGGGCCACAATCTGAAGTTATAGTTTATGTGGGAATGCCAGTTTTACTGCCCAAACCAGTTGCTACTTTAGTGCTGAAGTGTGAGACAGTAGGAAACCCTGAACCATCTGTGACATGGACGAAGAATGGGAAAGAGTTACGCTACAATAGCAGGTAAGAACTAACCCCGAGTAAGACTTTATGTGCAAACAACAAAGCTGCCTGTGGCTGTTTTATCTTGACACCAGAAGACCTGGGTGACTAAGAAGCTTCATAGATGGCTTGTCTTTGTATTGGCAGAGTAGGCCTGTTGCCAACAGGATCACTGAGGATCCAGTATCCAAGCAGAGGGGATGAGGGTTTGTACACCTGCACTGCCAGTAACCGTTTTGGAAGGACATCTCTTTCATCGTGGCTGCAGATTACTGGTAGGTTCCATGCACCTGGAAGTGTCACTGGTTTACACAGAAGCCCCACCCTCCTGCTGTAAAGGCTTTGTGTTTGCAAGGAGAGCCAATCAGACAAGAGTAGAAGGTGGCTGAGGTCTCAGCAAATACAGGTTGCAAGGGGAAAATGTGTATTCCCCAGTTGGTTACGAGTGTTAGCTGGCTGCCGTTGGTCACTGAGAGGGTGCTGCACCAAAAACCTCCTAGTAATTTCTT
>VOQJ01037679.1:0-17721 GCA_015052665.1 Apistogramma diplotaenia | reverse complement strand
AAAATGTGTATTCCCCAGTTGGTTACGAGTGTTAGCTGGCTGCCGTTGGTCACTGAAACCTCCTAGTAATTTCTTTAGTCACAAGCAGGTTGTCGTGATTCGCTGTTGTCTGCATTAAACACGAGAGTTTGTGTGCAAACATTCGCCATTTTACTTTCCAAGCTGCACCATTGCAACCAACACATTTCAAAAGGTATAACTTTTAAGGTGACCTCTCTCCATTTGTGGAAGGCGTCACACTTTTCACCCTCTCTAATGCTGAGCTTCAGTGTTTTCACAGAATTAACTTTGTGTTTCCTTTCCCAGAGCTAGAAACAAAAACACAGTCTGTCAGCACCTTTCTAATTGTGATGAAATATCAGAGAAATCTTCAGACACTGAAAACATTACTATGACTTTTCAGAAACGCTTGTTAGAAATACTTAGAATTGATAAAGTCAGTATAGACTGAATGTCAGGTTGAGTTTGTCCTAATGCTGCTTCATATAGTCCAGTTTACAGTAATTTATGTTGTTCTGTGCGGTTCAGGCTCAGAGACACTGGAAGAGCATTCACCCAGCACAGAAACACACAAGCACGAGAGTAACCACAGACAGAGATTCAGTAAGCTCTTGCTTACCCCGGTGGCTCATGTGGCTGAGTCACAGACAGAGGAATGTCCGGGGCATCACACAGAGCTCGGGTCACCTCTGAGCTGCGCCATCCTTCATCTCTTCAGCTTGATCAGCCACATTCTCATCAAAGCACCGCCACTGTGCGCTTCCTGATCCTATAGTGTGTTTCCTCTCCATACGGCAACAATTAGAGGTTAGCAGGCAATGTTTCAAAGGAGATTAACTTAACATCCCCTATTCAGCTAATCTAAATAGAAAGGATAAGGAGTCTTTAAAGTGCTGAAAAATGTCCCGGCTGGATTTTTTTCATATTTGAATTCAAATTCAGTTAAAAGCAGCGTAATGGCGATACTCCTGGGCATTTTAAGGCCGGCGTGTTTGGAAGAAAATGACTGCAATCAAAAATACATTGAATAACTAAAATAACTGAACTGTGAATATATTTTAGTCCCAGGTTCAATAATCTCTTTGCTAAATTTTATGAAGAATATTGTTATAAATCCTAGTACATCAGCAGATGAGAGCTGACACGAATGAGGGGAAATGCTGCTCCTGTCTTCTTTTGATCTCTGATAACATCTAAAGTCTTGGATATATTTGTTTTTTGTATTTTCAGGTGCTAAAGGTAGAAGCTGTGTCCATGGCAACAGAATGGGAGCGAATGCTTGTTCTGTGAGGAGTAACAGCAGTCAGTCAGCTGAGCTGTGCCAAGGACAGGTGTGCACCTTCAGGTATGCTGCTGTTCTACATGCGTATGCTGTTAGTAATGTTAAACACTGACTTTCATATTCATAAGAAGAACAGCCTGTAGTGATAGTGCACTCATTTCGTAACACAGACTTCGTGTACTCACTGCATATGTTGAATGCCTGAGAATATTTTTTGGCCAAAGTGAAAAAGCATTAAATCGCTAACCTCTAGTTGATGTTTCCTCTTGTTTTATTAGGTGGCGAGTGGATGGCTGGTCCCCATGCTCAGCCACTTGTGGAGGCGGAGCCCAGACCAGAAGCATCCGCTGCATGAAGGGCCCCGAGGGCAGGTCAGAAGAGGTAGAGAGTCAGAATTGCCTTGGAACAGGGAGGAAACCCTCCAATTCAAGGCTATGCAACCGTCTTCCCTGTGCAAGATGGGCCGCAACCTCCTGGGGGCCGGTGAGCACAGATATTACTGTGCACGAGCTTGTTTTCACAAAGTTTTATCACGAGACACGGTTTAGATTCAAAACTTGACCCTGGCAAGAAAATATTTTGGTGATGAAAGCTGAACTTGCTTGTAAATCTGATGAATTCTGCTCTTCCAGTGTCACGGCAGGTGTGTGGGCCCCAGTTTGGCCACACAGCAACGCCATGTCTACTGCCAAGACCCAAATGGCAGCAGAGTCCCCTACAGGATGTGCATTGGGCTCCCGAGGTAAAGATGGAAATCCAATTATGATTTTTTTTGTCTAGTGTATTCATCAGGATATTATTTCATTTGTGTTCATGTTTGTGTTTTAGGCCGAACTCTTTGAGGAATTGCTCCACTGAGGCTTGCACACTTCACTGGCGTGTGGGGCCTTGGACACAGTGCACTGCCACATGTGGACGGCACGGTTTCCAGTCACGCCACGTGACCTGCATGCACCTTCAGACCGGCAAGGCCTTTCGAGACCGTCACTGCACGTGGAGCCCTCGGCCTCCCAGCTGGCAGCGATGCAATATTTTATCCTGCGGCAGAGGTGAGAGAGACGAGTGTCTTTTTAACCGTCAGTCATAAACACGTAGATCCTAAATGCAACGAATCATTTACTGCCAATGGAAGGTTTGCTTCTTTTATTTTAGTTTCTATTGCTTAACAGTATTTAGTCTTATTTTTTATTCTAGTAACAGGAATTTCTTTTATAACACAAGGGCATTCTTGAAGGGTGAGATTCAGGAAGTTCAGAATAGATTTTACAATGAGCAGTGCAACTGAAATGTTCTGTGATCCAGGCCATTTCTTAAAAAGCATACCATACAGTGTATTTATATGCAATCACTGCATGCTCTTATTGCATTTTTTATCACTTTAGCATCGATCTCATTAAAGATTTGCACAAATGCATCTTTACTCCAGTTTTGTCTAATAAATTTGACCAAATTAACCAAACTGGCAAAGACTAAACTTCCTATTTTTTTTATTTTACTTACAGATTTTATTATTTGTGTGCAATAGTTTAATCTTTTATTTTCACACCGGGGTTCAGTTAACTGCAGTTGCTAATACTCTACCTTGATTTCAACTAAAAAGAAAAAGATGAACAGACAATCTAGTGGTGTTTGCGCTTGGGCCCAGCACATAATACACATAGTTGTGGTTTCATGTGATGAGGCTTGGCAGTATCCGTCTCTTACTTGTCTGTTGGCACCCCATTACAAAACCGGTGAAGGAAAATTTGCCCGCAGTGCTTAAAACGCTGAAAAATTGCCTTTTAAAAACCTCTGCTGCGTCAGGTATTTCCAGAAACAATGTGCCGGTTAATTTGAAAAACCCACAGACCTCAGTGAGAGAGGAACGATTGCAAAATGTTTATGAATGAGATGTTATCTCTGGGGAGACTTGGTGATGTCTTGTTTTTGTTTTGTTTTTCATAAAATTCCCAACTTCCACTGTTTTATAGGAGGCAGAAGTTGTCATTTTGAAACATATTCTCATGAAACTGAAAGTATATTCGTAGTCAGGTACTACAGTTAATCTGTGACTGTTCATAGTAAACTCTGTCCTCTGCGTATTCCAGCAGGAGAGTGCCGAGACAGCACGAGGTACTGCGAGAAGGTGCGACAGCTGGAGCTCTGCCCGCTCCCCCAGTTCAAGAGTCGCTGCTGTTACTCCTGCCGAAACACCTGAAGCAGGGACGTGAGAATGCCGGTGAAAAATCTGGACAGGTCAGGGAAGTTGTCGAGGAAGACAAGGAAACCTCTATACCTATCCCAACACCCGCCGCTGTCTTCAACGATCAGTCTTGGATTCCTGAGTGTGGAGGAATGTTTCCTTTGTCATACCCAAACGCGGCTAATGTCGACTCTCCTCAAAGATCCCACACGCGGGTTTGAATTGTTAAGAGAGGAAAAGCACATCTGTTAATGAAAGCTTCAGTTTACCTTCTCTTTTTTCTTTGGTTTTTTTTGTTTGCTTTACATATGAAATTCATATGAACACCTTTTATCTCCAGATCAGGCAAACAGTAGATACATTTCCAGTGAGTCAACGAACTCTGGGGTTTTATAAAGGGGAACTAAAGTCTTAACAGCTTTAATTACAGATGAGTACACATTAAGAGGAACCTGCTGTTCCTCTGAAACACAATCACTTCACCCCAAATTATGGTTTATATGATTCAATTTTACATACTAGTGCAACTTTAATAATGGACCTTTATAAATTGACTGACTTCATACAAAGGAATTCTGGGTAAACCCTGAGCTTGTGATAACCACTGGATTGCTGTCTGTCTTCATTGCTATGATTTTTGATGCTGAGTGGGCTTTTATTAATGTGGCACTGGGGTAAAAAGGAGCAAGCTGAACACCAGCTTGATGCTGCTTATAAGTGAGAAGGATGACAAGAAGCCCAGTATTAAATAAATGAAACATATTTGATATCAGCCACCTGGGACATGAATTTAGCATGCATTGGCCGTAAAGATTGCTCTTTTAAAGTGGCAAGGAATCCAGATTGTAGCTTTTAGAGTGTAGGGACTCTTTAAAGATTTCTTTTGCACGGGTTGCACTATAGGAGGTGTACGACTGAAGCAAATAATGTTTTGGGGGGAGAAAAACAAAGATTTTGCACTCAGAACTCACCCGGGTCTTTGTTGAGAACATGGCTTGCAGAGTTCTTTTTGTGTAGTTTGTAAAGTTGTTTTGTTTCAGTATTTTGTTTTGTGATATTTCTTGGGGGAAAAAAATTGCCAAAGGTGTCCCTTTAACCACTCGGTGACGTCACGCAGAGATCCGATAAAAACCCGTTTCACCCCGACTGCCAAGAGTCATATTTACATCTCTGTGAATGTGATGGGAAGCTTTGTAAAAGATCATTTCTTACAGGTTTGCACTCTGTCACTACGTCCTGGGTTCCACAGAGCTTCGTTATCATCGGGTGCAACCCAGCTTGGCCGAAGACTACTTGGCCCTACATTGAGGTGTGGTTACGCGATATCACGAGGAAAATATTGTATTACACATAATTTCTTAAGTTATGTAGATATTTGTGCTGTCATGTAAACTATTTATTTCCATGTGTGTTCTTGAGGAAAGCTTTTGTAAATATTACATGGGTGGGTCTTTCCTTGCAGCTTATGGTATTTGATGTGCGATGGGGACCCCCTGCTGGTGACTTGATGTGTTGCTCTTTATCGTTAAATAAAACCAAATACATTCCTTTTTATAATCTTGTTGTTATGATTGCCCTTCTTTCTTCTCTTCTCTTGTCTTTTTCTTTTCTTTTTTTACATGAAATTCTTTTTTATCAAACCGTGCAGTGCAGTGATGAGAGGCTGCATCACAAAGGAGAAGAAGAAGAATTTCCACATATGCATGATGTATGTATAATGTTGGTTGTAATCATGCCAGTGTCCTGAAAGGTTTTTGCCAAAGGGACACTTCCCTTTTCTTTTAACTAAAACAAACTTGCCACTCTTCATTTCTCAACTCTGGAAGAGGGACGTGAATTCATGACATCCCTGTTGTCGACAAGAAGGAGGAAATTGCTTAAGAGTGAGTCTGTTTGCTACAGTTCAAACTGACATCTTTTTTATTCACGCCGAGGACAGGTTCACATTAAATCATGGTGGAAAAGGATTTTTGTCATTCCTGTTTGACAGCGGTGAGGGTACTGCGAGTTTCTCTGGTGGACGAACTAGAAGGACACATTGACTCTCTGATAGAAGTTTTAGTGTGTCGGGAAGTCTTTACTCGAGATGATCGTGAGGAAGTGTTGTGTCAGCTGGGACCCCGGGCAAGAGTGAGAAAGGTGCTGGATATCCTGGAGTGCAAAGGCGAGGAAGCAGCTAAGATTTTTCTTGCTGTTAAAAGTCATTATCAGTGCTCCAAAGAAGTGAACACGGATCCACCTCAGTCCAAAGGTATGAAAGTTCAACCACAGAGGTCACTGGTGGATTCAAGATAATGCTTTAACTATCGCTGGCTGGGATGTGTTGAAAGGGGGGAAAGGGGTGGCAATGTGCCCTGTAACTACCTCTGCTCAAGCTCTTTACTGAAGTCGGGGTATTTCTGTGATTAGCTGCATACGGTTTTTTACCATCAAAGGCATTTAACCTGTGATACAATTTTTCCAATTTACGAGCTTCCCTCCTTCCACAAATGCCAGGCGGTGCGTTGTTTGTCAACAGAGCATCATGTGGCACATTTCAAATGTCCATGTTCTAAGATTGCAAATAAGCAAGTGTAAGTGGAAAGTTATATTGAGCATCTTTTCTTCCACAGAGTACAGCAAAGTCAAACAAAAGCACAAAGACGTTCTCCGGCGCAGGAGTGAGAGCATGCTTTTCTACAACACCCGGCACGGAGAGAAAATCCTGTTCTCTGAACATTACGTCAATCTTCTCTTAGTTGACGGGCACCAGGGCTTAGAAAATAAAAAACACGAGCTGCTGACCTTTGGACAAAAGCGACTGAGTCTGCAACAGAAGTCAGCACTGCATAAGAAAATCACACCAGCTGAGCTGTTTTCAGCTGCAAAGGCAGTTCGTCCAGTCAGGAAGGTTCTGGTGTCAGGGGTGGCCGGAATTGGAAAAACTATCCTGGTGCAGAAGATGTTGTTTGATTTTGGGGGCAACAAGGACCACCTTGCATTTGATTTCGTCATACACATGACCTTCAGAGACTTGAATCTGATTGACAAACCCACAAACTTCCGAGAGTTGATCTTACGCAAAAATAAGCACCTTGCTAAAGAACTGGATAACATCTTGGCAAACGACAACAAACTGCTGATCATCCTGGATGGTTTTGATGAGTTCAGACACTGCAGGACCTGCGACATGGACGTATTTGTGACTGATCCAGATGAGGATGCAGAGGTTGAAGAGGTCATAGGGAGTTTGATGCAGGGTGAACTACTAACAAACGCTTCTGTACTGCTCACAAGTCGGCCTTCGGCTCTCAGCCACATCCCTGTGGGTTGCATTGACCGCTTTGTGCTCATTACAGGGTTCTCCTTAGCCGAAGTTCAGGACTACTTCTTGCGTTATTTCCAAGACAGTACCCTTGCTGACAGCATGTTCTCAGTTGTATCTGCAAATGAACTAATGCTGACACTGTGCTATATACCTGCATTTTGCTACATTATCTGCTGCATCCTCAGAGAGAGCAAAGACCTTTGTGGAGAAAGCCCCAAGACCATGACGGATATTTATGTGCAATACTTGGTGGCTTTGCTTCGGTCTCATACCCAAGCAAGAGCTGAACCATGTCTTCAAGAGCAAAGAGCAGAGTCAGTCCATCAGCTGTCTGATACTGTTTTGAAGCTAGGTCGACTTGCCTTCCAAAAGCTAATGGAGAATCAGACATTATTCTATAGCGGTGACCGGGAGGTTGCAGCATTAGAAGGATGCAGCCTCGTTAGTACCTTCCTTGACAAGACGATTGCACAAGAGCCTGGCTGCACTGAAGAGGTTTATTCCTTTGCTCATCTTACTATTCAAGAGTTCTTTGCTGCAGTTTACTGTGCGGTGACAGATCACCCTTTGCCTGATGCACTTCAGTGCACATCAAGTCCTAGAGAGGTATCAAGTAATGGAAACTTGGACCTTTTCAGCCGCTTCCTGTCTGGAATCCTCTCTGAACGCAACGCCAGTTTGCTGTCAAGGCAGGTGGGGATATGTTGCCACAAAGAAAAAGTGGATGCATATAGACAGAAAATCATCAGAGAAGTGAGAAGGCTCTGTGAAAATGGAGCCCACATCCTAAACCATTTACACTGCCTGTTTGAGCAACAGGACCCTTCATTAGTCCTTGATGTGCAGCCAAAGATGCTACGGGTTAATGTTAGCGATGAAACGCTATCTCAAATGGACTATAATGCCATCAAGTACTTCCTAAACCTCACCAAGGGTGAGATATCAGAGCTGGATCTTACTGGGACTGGAATAAACTGTGATACACTGAGAGATATTCAACATCTTTTGCACAGATGTGAGAGTCTTTGGTGAGTTCCAGCTAAATTTAGTTTCCAAGCTTATGTTGACACTTCCATGTGGGTGATATAAAACCTTATAGTGATAGCCACAGTGCCAAACAGGCAAAGTTGTTGTACATTATGTACTTACTCCTCCATCTCATGTTTAAGGCTTGGAGAAAACAATCTTGATATGGAAAAAGTCCAGGTCATTGCTAATGTGCTTCAGGAGTCAGAAAGCATCCTGTACCTTGGGTAAGACGTCAGCGGGTTTTACAGCTCTTTTGAGAACAACATATGACTTTGAATCACCCAGATGATGTCACCTTTTCTGTTCCTCTTAGACTTGGGTGGACAAACATTGGTGACGCTGAACTTCTGGCCCTTTCTAGTGCCATACGGGTGAAGAAAAAGGTTCAGGAATTGTGGTAAGAAGCTTTTTGAGCTGTTTTATTATCGTGGAACAGGATGCATTTTGGGGAAATGGGAAACTCTCTACATCAAGGAGGACTGTGATTGCTTGATTTCAGAATTTTCAAAAGGTCATGGACCTACAACCAATACAGTAAAACCACTCCAGCCGTGGCTTCAAAATACTCCACATGAACAGTTTAATTGGGGAAACAGATGTATAACATATGTTCATATTTCAATGTCTGCTTTATTTATGTGTAAATCTGAAAAACCTTTAAAGTTGTTAATATGAATTTTGTTGTTACCTGCATGCAGGATGGAGGGCAACCGTGTGAGCCACAAGGGTCTGTTGTCACTGAGGGACTTAATTCCAGATCCTCTGAAAAAAGTTGTGTGAGTAAAGTGCTTTTAAATCAAATAATTCAAAACAGTACTTTACCAATTTGTTTTCCCAAATCTTCTGCCTATTCCCACTTCCTACAGAGCCATATGGAATGACCTGACTGACACGGAGTGCATGCACACCGAGGGCAGCATCACTGTGAATTTCACTGATGATGCTATGTGGGAAGACTGGGGGAAATGGGTTTTCAAAAGGTGTGAGGTTACCAGCAATGAGAAGTTAGTGATGGTACTCCGCAAGGTGTGCAACATATCGACCCACTGCTTAGAAGCCCAGTGGGCGAAGACCTTCTACAGACAACTTTCACAGCTCATTAAGAGCAGAATTGAGAGCTGCACTGAGGAGGACGTGTGCAAGAAGCTCCAAAGGTTTGACAGCATTTTGAACCTGTGATGAAAATAACAGCCTCGTGTTATAAGCTATTAATAAAATGTCCGTTTTTATTTTTATTGCTTTGTGGAAGACAATAATAATAAAATAATGTTGCAAACAATAAGATGAAAAAGGGTACCATTAATGTATGCAACAACCTCTTTGTGTTTAACCCCTCCCTGACAAACTCACAATGGAGTCTCATAATGGAAAAAGGGAAATTAAATAAATATTAGAGAATTACTTACATGTCATGACATCCATACTTAATTAGGTACACCCAGAGGTGGGAAGTAACGTAGTATAAAGACTTCACTCAGAGATGGAGGAAGAGGAGGAGAGGAAGCAGAGAAGTTAGATTTAAATGGAAGAACTGCAGAACAAACTGAGGTACACTAACTTTGTGTAATTTAAAGATTGCATGAAAATTAGTGCTGATAAACAGCTCAGCTTGCTGTACTGTATTTACAGTAAAGATTCAACAAGGTGCTGGAAACATTCCTCAGAGATTTTGATCTATAGTGAGATGATAGCACACAATTGCTGCAGATTTGTTGGTTGCACATCTCAATGAATCTCCTGTTCGACCACATCCTAAAGGTGGATGAGATCTGGTTGACTTGGAGGCCACTTGAATACAGAATGTCATGTTCCTGATTTGAGCTTTGTGACACGAGGAAGCCATTTGACTACACTGGTGCTAAAGAGAGATTTTAATTATAGAAGAAGAAAAACTCAGATGGCCCGTACGGGGATCGAACCCGCGACCTTGGCGTTATTAGCACCACGCTCTAACCAACTGAGCTAACCGGCCACGTTTTGTATATGCGGGAAAGAGCGTATTTATATATACATACCAATAAATCTGCAATAGAGTAGTCAAGGTGAAATTATGACAATAATAATAAAGAAATCCTTATTTTTCAAGTTGCTCTCCTTTACAGCAGAGAAACAGAACACTGGAAATAGGAAAACCGCTTCTTTTTTTCAACCGGAAGTTGTATAAGTTGCTGCTCGTTCCTATGACGAATTTACTGTGCGACGTCATTGACCAAAAGCAGCGCCGCTTGTACGGATATATCTTGCTAGCTGCTGGTTTGTTATTTTTGTGGACTCGGTGTTAGGCTGGCCTGTTTTCTCCTCTGGAGCACGGTGAGTTCTGTGAATCATTCGGTCTCCGGAACGTTAAGTGATGGTCTGGCGAACTTTAAAAATGTTGGCATGACGGAAGGATTTTTAAAATGTTACCGCCCGCGAATTTTCAGCCATCAGCCAGGTAGCGAAGCGTTCACGGTGCGCTTTGTGAAGAGCAAATACAAAAACAAAGAGCTCAATATAAAACCAGCAACGTTTTCATCAACTGTATTATTAACAAAGTGAGGGCGTATTCGTTAATGCGTACTCTGAATTTGGGCCACAGTAGGTATATCGCCCACGAAGCAGGGTCTGGGGTTGTATGTATGAATTGTGTATGGGGCACATAGTCATGATGGCTAGATCTGTAAACGACTGCGTTTGTAGATGAAGATGTGTACATCAAGCTTCGTATAAAGCCCCAGAACACTCTGGAAGACAGGATCGGTGCGAGGGTGCAGGCAATTATAAAACCATTTCATTGCTCTGCAGGCTGTTGTTTAGCACCATCCGCCTAAAAGAGAGAGAGCAACGATACCCTGTTTGTTATATTTGTTCTTTGCTTGCCGTTTAACACAGCTTAGAGAATATAAGGTTAAAATGATCTTTAACATAAGATCAGTAACATCAACTTAATGGGAGGCACAGTTGTAAATATAGTCAGATCTGTCTTGTTGATGGGGCTGTGATATTGATAAGTGTGTCAGGAGTTCAATAACAAATTTGTACTTAGTAATTCAGGGATTTAACCTGCAGCTCATCACCCGCTGGTTGGTTGCCTTAACCTGGGCTGAAAAAAAAAATTCTGTCTAGAACCCTGTAATTCAGTGTTACAGCATAATTAATGTCATTTTTGATCCAAAGTATGGATTCAAATGTGGATAAAGATACTGATTTTTCTGTTGCCAAAAGTCTCTGTGGCTCTATCATGAGGTTACATGACCAGTGGGAGTGGGTCCCAGCCTTTTGGCTTTGAAAGACCCTTAATACTGTATTCATTTAGTATTGCAGTTTGTTCATCTGAGAACTATTGAATTATATATTGAACGTGCTTTTTAGTACACTCTAATCTTATAACAATGCAAACGTCTTTTCTGAAATGCTAGAAGATTACTGTCCTTACTGTGGTGCTGTGTGCTTTATAATATTGTGTCACCAATCTTGGTTACAGTCCTGTCTCCAGGATGATTAACTCAGAAAGGGGAGCTCCTGATGCTGCTGCAGCAGAACCCAGCAGTAAGAAGGAGACGGAGAAGAAGAAGAGGTCCCGTGTCAAACAGCTGCTCAGTGAGGTGAAGAAGCAAGTGGAATTCTGGTTCGGAGATGTCAACCTTAGCAAGGACCGCTTTCTGAAAAAGCTCATAGAGGAGTCTGAGAATGGATGTAAGAGGCCATCAATAATTTGTCTGCGTCACTGAATCTTTGTGGCTGGGCGGCATTGGATTTAGCCTTAAACATTGTACCACCCATTGTTTCTTGTAGATGTTGATATATCTGTGCTGGCGAGCTTCAATCGAATGAAGCAGTTGACAACTGACACAAAGCTTATTGCCCGGGCGCTAAAAAATTCATCTATAGTTCAGGTACTGTAAAGCAAATTTTTATTCTCCAAATGCTGTACACTTGTCACAATTTTACAGTATTTGCATCATTTGATTGCCCATAAATTACTTTAGTGAATATAGAATAACATAAATGTGTTGTATTTTTTTCTGTGTTTCAGGTCAACCTCGAGGGAACTAAAGTAAGGCGTCAGCTTCCAGTTGGGCAAATACCCAATGATGTAGACAGCCGCACAGTTTATGTGGTAAAGAAAAAGTCCTCTGGTGTTTCTATTTGTTTCCATTGTTCTAATTATTACACGTTAAAGAGAGCAAAAATGATTCTTTACACCGTTTTTTTACCTCACATCTATACACACCTTCCTGAGTGAAAAGCTCCGGCTTCAGATTGCTTTAAACGCTCAGCTTCTGACATATTTTTTCTGCTTTTGCATCTCTGTGATGAGAATGTGAGGGGATGTCCCTAATTTGAGCATCTCAGGCTCAGAAGCCCCACTGAGAAAATGTAACATTAAAAAAAGTTATTTTGAATTTGAATTTGGCAGCAACATGCCTGATAAAAGTTTGGGCAGGACCGTGTTTACCTCTGCGTAGGCTTTTATTGCATGATGGCTCTTTAACCGGTGAACTGTGCTCACAGGCGGTGATTTCTGCAAGTGTTCCTGAGCCCATGCAGTGATTTCCATCACAGAATCACGTCTGTTTTAAAATGCAGTGCTGCCTGAAGATCCACTAATGATTTTTGGCTTTGCCTTTTAATATATAAACTAATATTTTTTATGAAACGGTCACTTGTCTCAGTTCAAACATTTGGCACATTTTCTATGTTGCATTATGAATAAAATATGGGTTTGTGAGATTTGCACGTCCTCAAATTGTCTTTATGTTTTACACAACATCCCAACTTTTTTTTGGGGGGGGGGGGTGTATGGACTGTATGTTTCCATTAATGGGAATACAAAGTATTAGATAAGCATTAGATAAACAAGGATCTTTTCCACTGCAAGTAATGCAAAGCTGCTCCGGTCAAGTAAAAACATGGAGCTGAAAATGTGCATTAAAGGTCCACTCTCATGTGTTCTGTATTATTTGCCAAAATATTGTTCATTCTTCTTCTTCTTTGTAAGGAACTTCTGCCGAAGGATGTGACGCACAGCTGGATAGAAAGAGTTTTCACAAAATGTGGGAATGTGGTTTATGTTAGCATCCCGAGGTACAAGTCTACCGGGGACTCCAAGGGTTTTGCTTTTGTCGAGTTTGAGAAAGAGGAGCAAGCGCAGAAAGCTATAGAGGTGATAACTCAAGACGCTGTAATATTATTGATGATGATGTGGTTTTTGTGTTTGGCTGAAAGAAAGTTCACGGGAGAATTTGATCTTTAAAACAGATGCTGAATAACCCACCTGAAGATGCTCCCAGGAAACCAGGGATTTTCCCCAAGACATTACACAGGAAGCCTCTTCCTCTCTCCGCTGACAATCCACCATCACGTAAAGTTGATTTTATTTGCTGCTCTTGAGTTATTAAGTTAAAGGCTACTGCTGCAACATCTATTTATCCTAGCTTCTTTTTTTTTTAAACTTCCATCTACTGCAGGCGAAGAAGAAGAGAAGAAGAAGCGAAAGAAGAAGAAAAAGAAAGAAGGCGCCACAGTGCAGCTGCCTGCAGAGGAAGCCAGAGAGTTGTCAATGGAAGCAGAACCAGCTGAGCTAAAGAAGGAGTCTGAACCAGAGGCCAGCGGCGCCCAGAAGACACCGGCCAAACTGCTGGAGAAAAAAAGACGCCGGTCGCAGACAGCGGAGGGATCTGAGAGTGACGTACCATCGAAGATGAGGAAAACAAGCGAAAGTGAAGCTGGCGAGAAGGAGAAAGATGGAGCACAGAGTAGTAAGTAATCCCTAAAAAGGAAACTAAATCCGGCAGCTGTTTTTACATTAAAACAAAGTGATTTACAGTCAAACCTCTGGGATGTTGTTAATTCTGTGATTCCTCTTATAGATTCATCCACTAAAATGAGCGCACAGCAGGCTGTTGAGGAGAAAGACAATAAAGATGACTCAAATGTTAAAGCAAAAAGGAAGAGAAAAAAGAAACACAAGGAGAAACTGAAAATCGGGGAGGAAGTGATCCCACTCCGGGTTCTTTCAAAGTATGATCCTGCACCCCTTTTTCTAATGCATGAAAAAAACTCATAACTGACTAACTTAACCTACATTACTGGGCATGTTTATTCCTTCTTTTTCCACATCAAGGAAAGAGTGGCTTGAATTAAAGGAGGAGTACCTGAGCTTGCAGAAGCGCAGTATGTCAACTCTGAAAAAGTGCATGAATAAAATGAATCCCAAGGAGCACAAGATGATGGAGACGGATGGAGATCCCCAAGATGCAAATGGTGAGTTTCCTCGCTCACTGTGTGAAAATGGCTTGTTCCATTAAGATCACAGTGCACCCACCTTCTCGTGGCTGCTTCCAGCAGGATAAATTGATTGTGTTGATTTGTGTTTTTGATTTTTTTGTGTAGTTGATGAGAATAATAAAAGTGAAAAGGCAACTAAGGAAGGACCTCAGTATGTCAGCGGGGTCATCATGAAGATTACAGACAACAAGCCTCTACCAGGGAGGAAGATCATCAAGGTACCGCTTACGGCTCAGTGCACTCTCACTGGCCCCGGCGACATCTTCCTCACTTCCTGTATTTGGTTATCAAGTTCATTAAACATCTCCATTTTTTCTGCATGATTCAGAGTTCAAAATAATCTTTATTTGTTTTACAAATGTGTGTAGGACGCACTGTGCAGAATTTCTCCAGTGGCCTATGTGGACATCTTAGAAGGAGACGCTGAGGGACACATCCGTTTTCACTCGCCAGAGGAGGCGAGGGCTGTCAACGATGCTCGAGCTGAGCTGCAGAAAGAGCAAAGCTGGAAGCTGGAGATCATCACAGGTGCCAGCTTTATTTCCTGGTTTTCTGTGAAACATTTTCACTTTGAGTTTTTCTTTTAATGTGCGCACTGCACAGATACAAAAATCAAAGCTTATTTCCAAGCTGAATGATATAAACGATCAGTGTCAGACCAGTGTCACGGTCGGTCTGTGGGCCACTCCTGCTTGCGCTCACAGGAGATCAAAGTTAAATGACAGAGTTGGGTGTGACAACAGTTGTCAGCTGCAGCAACTCTGCTGCTTCTTATGATGTATTTTTTTCATTTGTGTGTCTGTTGTGTTGAACTCCCCCGTCGCTCCTTTTCCTGTCCCGGGCCCTCTTTTTAAACAATTCCCACACACATCACCCCACATCGAGCTACGTGCTGTTGGGTTTTTTGGGGAGGACAAGCATGTTTGCGTAGACCAATACCCACACAACCGGACACAACCACTGCACCATAAATGCACCGTGATGAGCAAGTGAAGCCGTTACACTCCACCAAAAACCACTGAGGGTTGTTACTGCTCTGACTTTGACTGTAGTTTTGTTTCCCAAAAGGTTTTATAAAAATTTGAAAGACACTCTTCAACGAACCTCACTCTGTTTTATTTCTTTCTAAAGGTGACCATGAACAAAGGTACTGGCAGAAGATCCTAGTGGACCGCCAGGTCAAACTGAATCGTCCAAGGGAGAAGAAGCGGGGAACAGAAAAGGTGAGCTGTACTTTACACTGTGAAGGATTAAGATCTATGGACATGGATCAGTGCATCAGTAATGATTCGTGCCATTCAAACAACTCCAAACGTCAAACACAGAAAGGTAGATGTTTTCTCTTTCCCTGTAACGCTGACAAACACTGTAGTCTCACGTGTAATATTCACAGCAGGAAAAACGATGCGTTTATCCGCCTCAGTCATTTTATCAAAGTAACACACCCATTTACACACTCGTGCACTACACTTCAACTACAGGAAGGTGATGATTTTATCTGCTCTCATCTAACTTCTAATTTCCTGTCACATTTCAGCTCATATCCAAAGCCGAAAAAATCATCATAGCCCGTGCCAAGGAGGCTAATAAACACATCCATTTTGAAGACGACTGACAGCTACTGAAATGAGCTTTGACAACTGAGCGACTCTGTCGACTTTACATGACGTAGTTTGGAGGGACGGTTGGTGTTGGTGTACCTGGAAGAAAAAAGAGAATCAAACAAGAAGAGTAGCCTCTTTTTTTTTTGCACTGGAGCCTGTAAGATAGCGTGGATAGACATTTTGGCAACATAATTTTAATTAATGGACTTAAAAAAAGACTGTAAATACAACCGAGGTGAAAGTTTCCTCAGTTACGATGATGCCTTGTGTTATTTTTTTAAATAAAATGTCATTTTTTGGTTTACAGCATTGTTGCAAGTTTCCAACACACTTTTGCAAAGTTCATTTGTAAAGTGCTTTTGAATCTGTGAGCACGGCTGATGGGATTGCTTCCCTTGTCGAGAGTCACTAAAGCAGAGACTGATTAAAAAAAAAAGTTTAAACCTTTCATTATCTGGAGAACGTCCACATCTGTCTTTCTAAACCTGTTTCCCAAACTGAATATAAAGCACCTCCCACTTTGTAGAATATACACAGTTGCCATGACGCAGTCTCACATTTTATGGCTTGTATTGCTATAAAGGTAGAAACTGAGGTAACATGGCAGGGCTGCACCTTGTCAGCCGCCTAGAAGCCATGCAGCTGCATGTTTGGTTGGTTTGGTCGACACAGTCATTGAGTCTCTCCTCTAACCAAATTGCTGTACGAGCACGTCTCCGTTCCCCGTGGAGCATTCAAAGCCAGAAAACACTTCAGTGCCTGCAGGATCCTGAAGTTTCCGTGTTGCATCTCGGGTGGAATTGCAGCCCACAGCCTTGTTTATTTTGGCGTGTCTGCTCAAAGTCTTTGGCCTTGCTTTGCAATTGTCAGTAAATTTAGGTTTGCCCGCTGACAAAGTGGTTTTCACAGCAGTGCATCCCAGATTCCTAATAATGCCATCACAGGCACACAACTCAGGCTGAGAGCACAGCAGCCCCATCCACCTGCTGTTCAAACCTGGACAGCAGTGGCTACCAATCAGAAGATGGTTATAACGGAAAGGGGCTAAAATGGTTGTGTCGGGGAGTTCAGATAATTATTCATATTACTCTATTAGGTTCCATGGATAGGAGAGGTTCAAAACCTCCAACTGCACTTTCGACTAAATAAATTACCACAAAAGCAAGTCAATTAATGCCTTATTCATAAGATCTAAAAAGACTACAACGTGTTTGTTAGGATTATGTGCTTGAGTTGGAGTCCCATGCATGTACAAACAAGAGTGCATCCTGTAGCACGGGGATGTCAAACTTAATCACAGGATGGGCTAAAATAACCACATCACAGCTAACGACCCATCGTCAGCCTGGAACAGTCTGCAGCTTCTCACTGGCTACAAGGTGAGAAAACCCCCCCTCCTCCTGAACGACCAACAGCTCACCAACGACCTGAATGACTTCTGCAGATTTCAAACAATAGACAATCAGCAGACTCTCTTACCCCATCATCAACCCCCCTCCTCCCCCACGCTGGCTCTCACACCTTCACCCCCAGCTCGTCTCTCCATCAGCCTGCAGGACGTCCACAGGCTCTTCAGCAGACAGAAGGTGAAGAAAGCCCCGGGACCTGATTCATTCTCTCCATCCACTCTAAAACACTGCTGTGACCAACTAGCACCAGTCTTCACCAGCATCTTCAACAGATCACTGGAGCTCCGTCATGTTTCAGCCGGCTTCAAGACCTCCACCATTATTCCAGTCCCCAAGAAACCCATCGCTGGACTTGATGATTACAGACCTGTCGCGCTGACATCTGTAGTCATGAAGGTCTTTCAACGCCTGGTTTTTGCCCACCTAAAGACCATCACAGACCCCCTGCTGGACCACCTGCAGTTGGCATACAGAGCAAACAGATCAGTTGACGACGTGGTCAACCTAACTCTCCACTGGGGGTGGGCGATATGGCTCAAACATTATATCGTGATATTTCAGAGCATTTTGACGATAACAATAAATTTGATATAACAACCCCACCCTCCCGAAACCATCGTTACTCATTTGATAAAAAA
>VOQJ01037677.1:24180-37571 GCA_015052665.1 Apistogramma diplotaenia | reverse complement strand
CCCCGCGCGCGCGGCGGCGGCCCCCCCCCCCCACCCCCGCGGGGGGGGGGGGGCTCCTCCCCCCCCCCCCCCCCCCCCCCCCCCCCCCAGTTACTTTCCATTAGAGACAAACTGACACCTCCCATTTGCAGGATCGAAGAGGCGCCCGGCCTGAACTGTGTGAGGGCTGCTGTGTTAAAAGCAGATCTGACTTACAGATGTAGCAGCATCACTCCACTGCAATCTGATTAATAATGGATGACAGCGTTCCAGGCGGATCGGTGAAAGCTCCGAGGGCCTGAGATCCGAGCCGGGCCTCAATGAAAGAGGCTGATGTGTAATTCATGGATTCCTCAGACCGCGACTTGTGGCCCTCTCATTCACTTTCTGCTGTCCTTAACTCGTTATTCCCTCTGTTTCACTCTCCAGCCTCCTTCCCGGCCCACGGCTGGGTGCCGCCCTCTCCGGCCCGCCTGTCCCTGAGCTCGGTCGATGAGACTGCAGAGGCTTCCGAAGCGACGTCGGACTCCAGAGCTGGAGACGAGCACCAGTGGATGGTGAGATCACATGGCTGCAGAGGCAGAGGTGGTCCTCGGCTTCATGTGACATCATCCTGACATCTGTTATTGGGAGCAAATACACTCCAACGTCCCCACAGAAGCTTTTTTATTGGAAAAGAAAATGTTTTTGATTAAAATGATCAGAAATGTTGTTGCTGGAAGCCTCTTCCTGTTAAAAGGGAGTTTTTCCTCTCCACTGTCACCAAGCGCTTACATATTAGGTACGGTCAGATTATTTGGGTTGCAGCCTTCTTTACTACATTCTTCTGAAACCTGCGAGACTGTTTTTGATATGAAGGCTAATCCATGCAGACAAATGCCACAATGACCTTCAGAAGGAGGGAGGCTGATGCAGAGATGCAAAGAGGACATTCAAAGAGACGCTTCACTGCAGCTTCATTACATGATGCATCAAGAGTCAGATTGTTGTAGTTTTTCTTTGCAATCTTCCTCTAATCTCTTGTTTTTAGCTGTTAGTGTAGCAAACAGTGGCAGGGTGGACAGACTGATGGGTTTGCTCTTTCAGGACGAGTTCAGCCACCCTGTGGAGAGTCTTGCCTTAACTGTGGACGAGGTCATCAACGTGCGGCGAGTTCTGGTCAAAGCGGAGATGGAGAAGTTTCTCCAGAGCAAAGAGCTCTACAGTAACCTGAGGCGGGGGAAGGTAACGAGCAGAGCAGCGCAGTCTGTCCTCGTGCTGCCGACAGGAACGACTCAGTAACGCTGCCTCTGATTCCTCAGGTCTGCTGCTGCTGCAGAGTCAAGTTCCCGCTCTTCTCGTGGCCGTCTACCTGCTTACTGTGCAAAAGGTATCACAAGTCTTTTGTCTAAGTTATTTTAAGTGAAACTCAGGTGTCCTCCAATCAAAAGCCAGGCATGTTTTTGTATTTGATCACATCTGTATGCTGCCAAAATGCTTTATTACAGTTTAGACCATATGTGTAGCTAAATTAGCATTTAGCACTGCTGCCTCACAGCGGGAAGGTCCTGGGTTTGAATCCGACTGATGACCGGTGCCGTTCTCTCTGGGTGCTGCAGCTGACTGGTGGATCTGAAGTGAAGAGGTGTGTTGTCCCTGCTGGAGGCCGGAGGCCTACCCAGAGTGCACGCTGCTGCGACCGACTCCAGCCTGAGCTGCAGGAGCAGGAAGATTGTGTTTCGCTGCCTCTGCGGTAAAGCTGATGCAGACAGCAAGTCAGTCTGTGGCCGTTACCTGCACCCTCTGAGCCAATCACACGTGAGCTGTGTTTGGTTGTTTGAGTCAGCCACTGATTGGCCCACAAATATTTTGCACTGACTCCTCAGATGTAAAGAGTCCGTCGTTGATCTCATGACCTGCACGTGCTGTGCTCAGCTGAGATTATTCAGTAATCATTACTGAAGTAAAGCTGAACAAGCAGAACAGGGTTTTTCCCATAAACCCAGAAGAACCTGCTCCCAAATCCTTCTGTTATAATCATAATTATACAATTTAAAAGCTTTCTGTGAGAACAGATTTTAGCCATTTTTATAGATTTTTATAAGCCAGAGTAGTAAAACCTTCGTCCTTTCCCTCTCAGGTCCGTCTGTGGCTCCTGCAGTGCAAAGGTACGTTTGGTTTTCTGTTCTTGTCTCATTCCTGAGCAGGTCTGTTCAATAAGAATATCTAAAGAATTGTTTTCATGTCTGAACTGTCATTTATGAGTAAAGTTCAAATATCATAAATAATAATAATAAAGGTGAAACAATAAGCGGTGTGAGGACGCTGGATTCTGTTTGGTCGGTTTTCACCGTCAGCTCTCTTGTGATTGGCTGATCCTCATTAATAGAGCTGTAGGTGGGTGGAGCTTGTCGCATAAAGCAGCATTTAGTTTTTGTTTTATAATGACTGAAATATAAAATGATTGAGAGCGTCGTTAAAGCTGCACAGTTTTAACGAGGATTAAGGTCCTGTGAGGCAGGACGAGGCCGCGGAGCTGCCGGGTTAAACGGGTTAAACGGGCTACGTTAGCACTTATTAACTCATCATTTCAGCCTGACGTCTCCTGTAGCTGGTCGAGCCTCAGTCGTACTGCACGTGTGCTGCTGCGGCTGCTTTGTGTCTTTGAACCTCTACAAATACTTGCAATGTGAAAGTAATCTGCTGTGCTTCCACCACGGCCGCTCTCGTCTTCCCTCTGCCTGATTGTTTCCCTCTGTGCTCCAGATGAAGATTCCCTCAAAGAAGATGGCCCACATTCCTGTGTACACTGTGGGCTTCCACAGCACTCCAAAGAGCCACGGACACAAAAGCCAAGTCTATAAGTGAGTGTGTTTGTCTGTAGGAGCTGAGAAGAAGCCTGTTTGTAATATAAAAGGTTATAAATGTGGCTGAAAATGAAGTGAGAGTTCTAGAAAGATCAGATCACACCTTCCTGTTCCTGTTGTTGGGCCTTTGAAAAGTTCTCTCTCAGAACCTCACAGAACCCATTGCTCCAGGGCACCGGGTGCTGCCCCTCTGCTGGCTCCAGGAAGTTGGCCAATCAGAGGAGAGAGAGCTCTGTTTTCAAACAGATGAGGAGCTTTGTGTTTTTCTGGATTATGCACAGGTGCTATAGTGGAAAACTGAAGGAGGTGGACCTGAGCAGCCCCCTTTAATGTACAGCCTTAGTTTGCTAAGCAGCTTTTGTTAGGTTGGAGCTATTCGCAGTGCTTTGCCACACTGATCAGAGTTCACCGAAGGCCACAGAGACCTGCACTTCCTGCCTTTCTGAGCCTGAGGCTGACTTGATGTTCGGACTCCAAACACACACGTTTCCTCTCGCTGTCGTCAGCCGGTGACGACGCAGCTTCAGTCAGACCGAAAACAGGTCAAATCTATTTAAGTCTGCCTCTAACTCGAGCCAGTGACTGCTAACCTCCTCGAGCCTAAGCAGCATCAGCCTCTGTGCTTACCTCAACCAATCGCAGATTGCCTACTCAATCCAATCACCAACCTCCACCTACCTCCCCCACCCTCACCCTCTTTTAGTTATGTAATCAGTGCAGCCCTCTTGCAGGGCCTCTAAGCAGCCATTATGTAATAATTACCCAGCTGTCATCAGTGTCCTCGCTCCTTTTGGCCGCGTGAAGACAGCGTGGACGGAGAGCTGATGAGATCTGCTGACACCTGTCATCAGGACCGGCTGCAGCTCTGTGCACACAGTTTTATAACAGCGGACGTATTCCAATCAGGACAGCTGACCTTAATCTGCTCGTTAGTGACTGATGCTGCCACATGTGTTTACGTTTCAGCCACTTCGGATGAGCTCAGAAACATCAAGTGCAGCTTCGTCTTTCCAGATGTTCGGCTGATTTACCGACATCGAGCAGTCGTTATGGGTTTGAAAACAGATAAAAAATACTGTGAAAACAAGAGATGAGAAAGAAATTAGTGTCTTTAATGGTGCAACACATCCTTTTTCTGATGAAAAACTAGCAGAGGTTCATTTGTCACTTTTCCACAGTGCGACAGTAATTTATTAAATATCTAATAAAACCATGAAAATGTGTTTTTGTAATCAATAACTGCTGTTAGATGACATTGATCAGTTTGCTCTTAAAACAAAAGCAGCTCCACGTGTGCATGCGGCGTTAAAGCTCTCCGCTCCTTCTCCTGCGTCTGCAGGTCCCTGCGCAGTTTGTCCCGCCGCTCGGTGGAGGAGGAGTTCCCCCACCTGTACGCCCACGGCTGCACGCTGCGTGACGTCTGCGCCGAGTGCACCAAATTCGTCGCCGACGTCATTTCCTCCAGCCGCCGGAGCCTGGACATCCTCAACAACACCCCCAAGCGGGAGGCCAAAGCTGCTGCCGCCACTGCTCAGAGGCCCCAGCTGCAGCGTCAGCCCCAAGTCGAGGCGCTCCCCCAACCAAACTCTCACCCCCAGGGTCAGCCTCCAGCTCTCCCACAGCCACAGTGTCACCCTCAGCTCCCTCCCCACCTTCAAGAGCAGCTCCACCGCGCCAAGACGATCAACAATGCAAGCCAATGAGCCGACTGACGGACACTGTGCACACGTTCACAAAGTAGGCCATGTGATTGTTCTAATAAATATTCACGAGAACACAGGACCCAGTGAGGTGCTTCAGAGTTCTTTGAACTTTACTGGGTTACTGAATGGTTATGCTGCGACTATATAAAGCTAGAAGTTTCTTTTCTGGAGCTGTATGGAACCCTTTTTAGTAGGAAACTCGCGCCTCCACTGCTTCATCCATCATACAGCTGCATTATCTTCCATATCTTACCCACCACAAGCACGCACATGCACACGCACACGCACACACACGCACACACACATGCACAGAGCTCTTGACCATTTAAGGTTTGAGTGAGAGTCTCTCTCTGTTTCTGCCTTATCTACAGCACTACAGGACTCTGCCACTCACTGCTGCATACGGAGGGCAGGGCAGCTCGAGGGGGGGTGACGGAGGGTGCAGGTGGGGCTGAGAGCAGCAGAGAGTCAGCATTATCATTTTAGTGCTCTGTGGTTGCCTTGTTTATGTCCTGAATGTAAATTAGAGAAACATTTAAAGCTTGTATACAGCACACAGCGTTTCTGTAGTCATCCAAAAAGCCCCGGGTCCGGCTGGATGAGGTGACTCTGAATGTAACGGGGCGAAGCTGCAGGCTGCACCTTTAACCGATGTGATGATGCTGGTGGGAGGCTCCGCCCCTCTTCACTCCCCATGGACGCTTGCAATCTGCTCCGGTTTTGTAAACACTAAGAAAACCTCAGCTGCAATAAAACCTAACGACGAACACGAGCGGCGCCGCGTCTCGAGTTTTCTGTGTTCACGAGTAACCACAGTGTTTCACAATAAAAGTCTGTACAGAGAAGCTTTTCTTGAAGGCTGCGTGTACATGTTAAGGGTTGAAAAGTCTTAAAGTTCTGCTTGAATCACTGAAAATACACACAAGTCAGCAGTAACGAGTCACGCGGCCATTTCAGCATTAATATCTACACACACTGCAGTTATTTACAAACTGATTACACACAGAGATCTCAGTACACACACACACACACACACACACTGCAGTGATCGCGCTGAATTACACCACAGTATCCTGTTAATTGCTGTGTAATTGTACATTTACAACACAATAGTCAGTTCAGTAAACTAGTGTAGATTTACAGTGTGCGTCCTGCATTTAAACATCACAAAGAACCGCGATGCTGCTTTTAATAAGATTAACAATAATCTGTCCATTCAGGCTCTTAATCTGGTGTCCACTGCAGCCCACAGCATGAAGGTTTGTGACTGTGGGAGCAACAGAAGAGCCGCAGATCTGAACCTGGAGCAGTCGTGCTGGTGTTGGCAGATGTGCTGCAAAAGAAAGTTAGTTTTCCCATTTTGCCTCTTTTCTTTCACTTTCCCATGATGCTCAGCTGTTTACAGTTAAAGTCCTGTACACTGGACCTGTTTTCTCTCCCTTGTCAGTGTGACGATCAGAGTTACAGAGCAGCATGTGAGTCTGATTTTCTGTCACGAGGAAAAGCTGGAAATGTGACAGAAGACTCGGTGTTGGGTAATAGATGCAGGAGAGTCGGCTTCACTCTGCTGCAGCAGGAAGACGAAGGCCCTTTAGAGCCGAGTACACAGTGTTGAACATGTGGCGATGCTCCTGCTCTGGTGGTAAAGAAAAACAGATGGACAACTCGTCCTCAAGTGTGTGTGTGTGTGTGTGTGTGTGTGTGTGTGTGTGGTCAGACTGAGCAAAAACAGTTGCTGCTCTATAGTGATGAGGAAAACCGATGAAGTCAGCTGAGTCCTTAAACACACAGGTAAGTAAATGTGTGGCCTCCTTCCTGAGGACACACCTGAACCTTTGAGGGATCCGCTGACTCGGTTATGCTGAGGGACGTTTACTGGATCCCGCTTTGGGATTGGATCACCTGAGCCTCCACCTTCACATCTGAGCCCTCGAGCCCATCCTGCAGGCGGTAAAACCAGGGCGGGAGTGTCTCAGGAAAGGTGCGGTGACTTGGAGAATGAATGCCATGGAGCTTTGAAGCTGTTACCAAGAAACTTGCTCTACATGATATGAAACAAGCTACAGCTTTAGTGTGTGTTGTGTTGTCATGTGCTGTAAAGACTGGAAGCCTGAAGAACCCACGTTCTCCACAAACGAGGACAGAAAGCTCGTGCTGTCACTCCACAGTAGGCCTCTATTTAATCTAACCTCTGAATAACAGCTGGTGACCTCATAATCTCCCAATTTATAATTAAACGCATCAAAATCATGATCAGAGAAACTGGATTTGTTGCAAGCTTTAAGATTTCCTGTTACGCTGCCAAGAAATTACTCATCTATATTGGAAGGGAGGGAGGAAGGAAGGAAGGGAGGGAGGAAGGAAGGAAGGGAGGGAGGGAGGGAGGAAGGAAGGAAGGGAGGGAGGAAGGAAGGGAGGAAGGGAGGAAGGGAATTTATTGTAGTGTTATTTGTTGATTATTGTCAAACATTTCAGGTGATGGAACCTGCTATAAAATTTTTATTATAATTCCTGTTTGTTGGTTAAATAAATATAAAAACCTTTATCAAACTTTGATTTATTTTATTAATCATGTTTTGGCTTTGACAGCATCATTAAACTTTTGCTTCCTCTGTAGTTCCTCTCTGGCTCTGTGAGGCGGCACTGGGAGTATGAAAGTGTACATTAGGCAGCAGGATCCATTAATAGAGTCGCCGCACTGAGTGAACCTAAGAAGGCTTTGTCCCCACTGCTCAGTGGATCCATAAAGGCTTTATGGGCTCCACGCCTCTGTCATCATGAATAAATAATCTACAGGTCTTCATGTCCATTGGCTCCCTGCGCCTGTCATCCACCTCTGAGTCCACTCTGACGAGCTGCGCGAGGCCAAGCTGCTTTATGGGGACTGAAAGAGGAAGGTGGGTGATTATATTTTCAGAATAAAAGCGCTGAAACGCATGCGATCACCTAATGAATGCTTTGGGTTCTACTGCAGGACACTTTTACACCACAGCAAGAGTTACTTATGTTCTTCATGTAATTAATTTTATCTTTCATAGTCACTCCAAACATCCCTACAAATTTAATTTCATTTGCACTTAAATTTACACAAACTGGCAAAATGATACATAAAAGGCTGCTTTCAGCACTGACATGTACAATTAAGAGAAAACATGTGATATCTTTATTTTAGATGTGTAGTATGTACAAAATATCCAATGTTATTAGTATTATTTAAACATATGCACAGCTAGATTTCACCTGTCACAGCTTTAAAATTCAGATTTGGTGAACCTGGCAGCCTCCAGGATCATCACTTTTCCCCTGCTAGTTTTCTTTATAGAAAGACTAGTGTGACAGGCAGAATGTGGACCCAGATGCAGAACAGTGGAGATTAACATAAACCTAAAACACAGCTTTATTTATAGGAAATCACAAAATACAAGAAAAGCTCAGCATGAGCAAATGAGCCAACAGACCAGGCGTTCCGGGAAACAGAACATGGAAACACAATACCTACGAGGGAGGACACAACAAGGGACTGAGGACTTACACAGTTAATTAGGGAGAGAGGACACAGCTGGGGAAAACAAGACACAGGTGAGCAGAAAATGACTAACGAGAGAAGAGGAAGCGAAACTACAGACGATGCACAGGAGACGAGAACAAAAGTAAAACGAAGCAGGGAAATCAGGAAGCAGATACAAATAAACTATAACTAAGAACGTGACAATGAAAGTATACAAAAGTCCAAACTGCAAAGAACAAACTGAGAAACAGTGAATTTATACAATAGAAATCAAAGCCCATAAAGAACAGGGTTGTGACAACTAGAATGTGAACTCTGTTACTGACTTTCACATCAGTGAAAACTGAGAATTTATTATTCTTTTGTCAAATTAAATAAAAAATGTACTTTGTAAATTAAAATCCTATGTTGAAGTGTAATTTTTTGACATCAAAATGACGATTGGCTGAAAAAGAAAAGAATCGAGGCCACTGGCCCAAAGTCCCGACCTCACCCTGATTAAAATGCTGTGGCAGGAGCCTGGAAGGGCCGTGCGTAAAGAACTACCCACAAACCTCAACGAACTGAAGCAAAGTTGTAATTCGGCCAAAACTCCTCCACGATGATGTAAGAGGCTGATGATGTCATATAGAAAAAGATTTCTTGCTGCTAAAGGTGTTTCGTGGGGTGGACAGTTTTTTTTAGCTCATGAAAAAGTTGCCTTCTGTTTTTAATTTCCTGCACTGACACAAACTGTCTCCTCTGACTCGTGTGGCCGGCTTCGGTTCGGTTTTATTTTGAAAGGGTCGACAGGATGTTGTGTCGTTCCATCCGCGCTGACTTCCCGTGGAAGTTGGAGCGCCTCGGAGCCTGAACTCAACAACAAGCTGGCCCATCGCAGCCAGTTGTTCTTTTCTTCTCCTCTCCCCGTTTAGTGGGAGTCCTCCTGTCTCCCCCACCCCCTCCGCCTGCAGTCACGGCGGGAGTGGGTGTGTCGACGCGGGCCGTGGAGCCTCGTCGCTGCTTGTGCGCACTCTGAAAAAAGAGGAAAAAGTTGATGATGAGTTTAGTGTGAAAGCGGCCCGCCTCGGAGCAGGCTAACCGTCCCGGAATGGCAGTTTGGACGCGAGCGGACAAGAACGGACAACTGGACCTTCTGCTCCGCGACCGCTGGATCCGAGTGACCGCCGAGCTCACCCGAGAAACGCTCACTTTGACGGCCGACGCGGAGGTAACCGGAACGGGGACCAATCATTGGGACTACGGCAACTCTTCGGCGGGCCTGCGAAATGGCATGTCAAACGGAAACGACCCGGGAACGAGTCCCGGTAACCCCGGCCGCGGTCATTCCTCGGGTCAAGACCAACTTCAGAACCAGAACCACGGGGCTCGGGGGCGCAGTGGCAGCCCGGGGCGCGGGGGTGTCAGTCGGGGTCAGTATGACGGCAGTTACGGTATGAACAGCCCTGGGAAGTACCCGAATAACGGCACAAACTCAGACTTAGGAAGTCCCGGGTCCAGCTACGGCAGTCCCGGGTCCAGCTACGGGTCGAGACCCGGGGACTTCCATGTCAGCGTGGACGGCTCCTCGGAAGCAGTGCGCAAAGTCCGAGTGGTCAAACAGGAGTCCGGCGGGCTGGGGATCAGTATTAAGGGGGGGCGTGAGAACAGGATGCCCATCCTCATCTCCAAGATCTTTCCGGGGCTCGCCGCGGACCAGAGTCGGGCTCTCCGGGTGGGAGATGCGATCTTGTCGGTGAACGGCAGCGACCTCCGGGAGGCAACGCACGACCAGGCGGTCCAGGCGCTCAAGAAGGCAGGCAAAGAAGTCACGCTGGAGGGTAAGTTGGCCAACGCGAGAGCGGGGATTTGAAAGGGCCGAGATTAGACTCCTGTGGTCAGGCTGCGCACCTCCGTGCGCGACCCCCGCAAAGGTTTCAGTTTAGCTGTGCGACTCATTATTCCACCACACGCTTCCGTACACGGAGCAGCTTCAAAGCAACGTTTGTGGAAACAGGTCACATGTTGGAGCACGCAGGTCAAAAGAAAAGTGAACAATCAGCAGTTACATAAAAGTAACGAATGCTTTTCACTGAATCAGCTCAGCACACTGACTCTGAGGGTGCACGGTGCCATGAACTTTTTGGATTTCTCCACACATCCTGTGGGCTTGTAACTTTCACCACACATAATTGTTTGCATAACACATCATAATATAGACATAAACAAACACAGTCCCAGTTGAGCTGTGATCAGGAGGCGAGGAGGAGGAGGAGGAGGGCTTAAGTAATATCAACAGAACACAGTCTTTGATTAGTGTAAACAGGAATGTAACCACAGCTGTGGTCACAGTCGAGCTGGATACATTGTACTGCGGATCTGAACCGCTGTGGGTTACTACAGAGGAGAACTCACGGAGCATTTGTCTGTGGGTGAAGGTGTCCAGCACAAAGATCGGTGTGTTTGCAGGAGAAAATGTAACTTCTTCCATCTCGTAAAAATTATAAATGTAAAGTCTAACAAAGTGCACAGATGTCCATGATGTGAAACGATTCATACTTACATTCACACCTGTGGGTGATTCAGAATCACCCATTGACCCCAGTGACTGCATGTCAGTGGACTGTGGGAGGAAACCGGAGGACCCGGAGAGAACGCAGTCTTGAACCACCCACACGTCTGTATCCAGAAGGCTTCTTGAAGGACTTTCTTTGGATCTTCTTTGGATGTTTCTGCCTTTTTCTTCCCTTCTCTTTCGGGATGTTCTTGCGCTGCTGCAGTAGCGTTGAAGCTAATCCAACTGGGATGTTTTATGCCTGTGAAACTGTGTTAGCTTTGGCTTTATCAAAGAGCTAACAACAGTGTTTTGTGACGGGCTGCTGGTAACAAAGACACTTACATACACGATCATCTCCGATTTCATCGTTTTCTATAAAATTTACACATTTTGTCATTTAATGGATTCTATTCTTTTTTATTTATATAGACCTGAATAACATTTTTATTGTGAACTCATGACTGCGTGTGTGACGTGTGGGTTTCAGCATTAGAGAGAATTATCAGCTGACACTGCGGCTCTGTGGGGCTTTTGTGTCTTTAATCTTTAATGCTTGTTTTCGAATGACAGGACATTTGGTGTGTTCAGTTGTCAGCCTCTGTCAGCTGCAGGCACACGGCCAAAGGCGACCGTAGCTCTGCAGCCGGAGAGACCACAGCAAAGGGAAAAATGGAGTAAATGTGCTGGATTTATATTTGTTGGTCTACCAGAACTGTAACTTCTACTGTAAGCAGTCAGGCTGCACAATTAAATAAGACTGTATTAATCCCACAGTGGGGAAGATCACCTGTTACAGCAGCTGTAGACAAAGTGCAGAAAACAAAAATACATCATTACAAAATAATGCAACAGGAGAGATTTATGACTAACAATTATGAAAAGAAGGAAGGCAAACTGCAGCCTGACCTTCAGCCAGCAGTTGGTTGTAAGGATGACCTGACAGTGATCCTAGTGTGGACACCACTAAAATACTGTCCTGTGGTGCTGATGAGCTACCAAGAAATGAGCACCTGCGGCACCAGGCAGGCGTTCCTCAGGTGCTCCGCAGGTTCTAACAGACGTGGCACTCAGGATCGGGAATCTATGTTTGCAGAGCAGATGTGCAGCAGCAAAGGTGGTGCAGAATGTCCCAGCGACTGTTTAAAAAGCCCGTTTAGATGATGCCTGCAGTGCTTCAAGGTTGCTGAACCCACGGCAGTGCTTCTTTCTTGGGTCAGAAACCGCGTTTATTTAAGGAACAGCTACTGTCTGCTGTGGGAAGCAGATTGGTGCAAGTTTTTTAAATTTATTCGAATGCTTGTCACACCTACAGTTCCATAAGAGGCGGGTCTGCTGAAGGTTAGGTGTGCAGACATGCTTTCCTGCACCTACGCACGTTTCAGCGAGCCCCAACGCCCAGCAGACTCCAGATAAAAGAGCTCGAACCCGAGCTGGAAGCAAATGAGCTGAGTCAGTAAAACCCACGGACAGGAAGTGAATGTACAGCAGTTACATTTGCCAGCTGAGAGCGTCTGCAGTGACTCCTGTTTAGCAAAGCCTGAAAACATGATGTGTGTAGATGGGAGTTTTATGGTGTGGGCTGAGAATGCGTTGGTTACTGGCTCATTATGTGGCCACACAGCTCCATCGAAGGCATTCGGAGCTTAAAGTGCACTGATGTTGAACTGTTCAGTCCTTAGAAAAAAGTGGGAAAAGAATGGATCGCGGCCCGCGGAGGCCTCGGGGTACGGAAACTTCAAGTTGGAAACGGCTAAATGCAGGGTTTAATGGTTTGGAGTGAATGCCGGGTGAATGCTGATGAGCAGGAATCGTAGAAACTAATGAGCGACACATTTCCTCTGAAGTCAGGATGAGGTCTGCTTGAAGCTGTGCTGTAAAAGCCCGGGCCTCTGTGTGAACGTGGTACTGGGATTTTCTCATAACTCAAATACTGCACACACAAATCTTCATCATTTCCAGACCGCTGGTGGAATCTGGCCTTTCGGCTCTGAAATCGGCTCCACGCTCGGCACAGGCAGGAAGACGGTCCGGACTGGGATGTTTCTAGGAATGTGTCAGCTGCGTGTCACTGTTTGTTTGACAGCGGCGAGCTGTTTGTGGGGCTGCTGCCGCTCCCAGAGCACAGCCGCAGTCAGCCGCAACGAGGCTCGAGTTCCCAGACTTTTTCTGCCGTGTACACAGTACAGAAGCCCCCAAGATGTCCTCACAATTAGCTCAGGAGCCCCACATTCCTGACCTCCGCCCGCATGTTTGTATGTAGGGCAAAGGTCACTGCTGGCTGCTCCGACTTGCTCCAGTGTGAGTAGTGAAGTGATCATCTTGGTTATTTTTTACATAAATGGCTCCAGGTTCTTCAGGTGTGTGGATGTGATGCTTTCTTTGCCTCATGGAGGTAAACTGTCATGTTTTTGTGTTGAGGACTTGTTGCCCGAATGAGGATCATCCATCATGAGGGTTCACACTCAGATCCATCCCTCTGGTTTCAGAACAGCAGGACTTCCCGAAGCCGTGGGCACGTCACGGTGGCTGCATCCTTCTGTTAGTTCCCAGAGGGGCTTTTTTCCTGCCCTTGAATCTGTATGACATCAGACAGCAAGTCTGTGTGGGCATTTCAGAAACACTAACTTTCTGTTTACGAGGGGCAGCCAATCAGCAGAAAGTTGGCTTAAAGGGAGGGTCAGGGAGCTAAAACGGCTCGTTTCAAACAGAGGATGATGATGATGATGAGGTAAATAAGGATTTGTGTAAACTGAATGATGCCAAGCTATTTCAGTAGCGTCTAAGAATAAAACAATCTAAAAGGAAATGAGTGCTCATTA
>VOQJ01037677.1:0-16631 GCA_015052665.1 Apistogramma diplotaenia | reverse complement strand
CAAACTTCCTGTGCCCCCCCCACTCTGTTTCACTGCTGCTGCGAGATCATATCGAGCTTTTTTATTCCTGTATTTATTTTACTTTACAGTTGCCATTGAGTTAGAACACTTTAAGCTGATGATTTATCTATCGGCCCGATTCTCTTTCACTGTTCCTTTTATCACAGCCTCAGTTTGGTGTTCAGGTGTAAGCTGTCCTGATGCATGGATTCATTTTTACATCCTTACTTTGAGGCCCTGCTCCTCAGTCTTCTCCAGCACCCTAAGAGTGCAAGTACTCTGCGTTCTCTGAGCCCCTGTAGGTCTCCGTGCATGCATACCTTCACAATCCTAATATCCTGGTCTACGTTCAGGAATGACCTCACCTCCCGGGAGCCTCGGCTCAGGTTTCATACACAGCAGACCGGCTCATTGTCCAACATACACACACATCCAGACTTGTACACTCGTTCTGCACACACACGAACACGGAGCGAATGCAGTGTTTGTTCACACAGGCGGGTGAAGCCGGAGGAGAAGAAGCGAAGGTTCGGTGGGCGGCGAAGGCGCAGCAGCCAAGTTTGGAAGTGAATCCATCACATTGGAGCAAAAGTGATTTTTTTTTATTGCAAACAGCCGAGCCGACGGCCGCACGGCCGAGTCACGGCTTGTTTTTCTGAGATAATTTCACTCAGGAGACCACTTTGTGCTTTACAGTGGAGCTCTGGGTTCTTGGCCAGAATATGAGCTATTAGCTGAGCATGTGTAAACCTCAGGCTGGACGGGACCTCAGCCGAGTGAAGCCTTCTTCACGCATGTTTAGAAGGTCAAACGGCCCCAAAAGTGAAGCAGGTTAAAAGCTGACTTCTTTCATAAAACACTCGAGTGTTTCCTTCTGCTTCACAGTCGGCGCTGCATTTGTCCTGAGTGACGGCGGCTCCGTTCCCTCAGATCCACGCTGAGATGTGCTGATACTCAACACGGTCGGCTTTTTTTTATTGGTGCATTTCATAAGGAAAACTCCCATTTAGCTTCCTTGTCACCAGGCAGGAGTGTTGCATTAGAAATACTTAATGCCGCCGCAGCGAGATTCAGGATGAAATCAAATCTGTATTAGAACAGAAACAATAAAATATGTTAAAATGATTTAAAGCTGTCTTGCTTCCTCTCTCGCTGCTCCACAGTGAAGTACATCCGTGAGGTTTCTCCGCTCTTCAAGAAGCCGTCCCTGGTGGCCGACCTGCCGTGGGACGGCATCCGCCCACAGTCGCCCAGCTACAGCGGCAGCGACGACTCGGGGTCGCCCAAACACAGCAGCTCCTCCTCCTCACCCAAAGACAGGAAGGTCATCAGCCTGAAGATGTGCTTCATCAGCAGAAACCTCACCATGCCGGATCTGGAGAATAGGTGTGTGTGTGTGTGTGTGTGTGTGTGTGTGAGTGTTGGTTTTGGACAGAAATACCTGAGTGTGTGGGAGGTTAGGTGTGGCTGGGTGTGTTATCATTTCCTGTGTTTAACTCTTGTTCATTAGATTGGAATGTTTGTTTATAAAGAAGCGTCTCGGACACACTCCGTGTCTCTGAATATTCACGTGAAGGCCGTCAAACTTCAGCCTGTGGCTCATATTTATAAATTCTACCTCAAACTTCAGCCGGTAACAGCTGCACATCTGTAAGGCTGCATGATGTTTCATCAGGATGTGCAGGCCTCAGGCATTAATGCGGAAAAGAGCCAGTAAGATGCGTCTGTTACCAAATATTAAATATAGATAGAATGTGTTTATTGTCATTATACAGCTGTACAGTGAGGTTGGAGGACCACTCTCATTCGGTGCATAACTAAGAATATACAATAAAATAAATGGCTACAAGAAATACACCTTTGGTGGTAATATAAGTCCATATGAAGGATATAAAGGACATTAACTGACTGTACAGCAGGTGGGCTGTATAACGTGTTTGGGAGCAACATGTTTATTCATCTGTCGCTGCAGTTGGTTTGTTCTGCATTTTCCACGTTTCCTCATCGTGATGGGTTTGAATAATTAAACGGGTTTTTTGTGCAAAGACCAGCTGATGTTCTTTGTGTTTCTGAGCTTTAAACCAGTTTGTACAGAGAAGAGAAAACATAATTCTGACCAGCCGATTGCAGAGTAAACCGAGGTGAATCACAGCAGATGAAGACTGAAACCTCCTTCTGTTATATGGATCTTAGGAACTTTGCAGCCTTCTGTGCGCACAAAGGGCCAGAGCAGGCGTCAGTAACAGCAGATACGACGGCGGATACGGTGTGGAAAGGTGGAGGCGGGTTGTAAAGCAGCTTGCACCTTCACATCCCAGAGGCCTCAGCAGGGAAACATTCAGGCGAAATAATAAACAGCATTTTAACCGTTTTAGTTTCCATAAAGAAGAATGGAAACCCAGAGATGAAGCTTAGATAAACGCTGAGCTGCTCAGTTTTATAGTGTGGAGTGGGTGGGATTTGTGTCACTAGAAGCTACTTGAAGTCCAACATTTCATGTCTTTTGATCTCACTCAGGCTGTTGGAGCTCCATTCCCCGGACGGTCAGCACACGGTGGTGCTGCGCTGCAAAGACGGCCCCACCGCCAACACCTGGTTCACTGCCGTCCACACCAACATCGCCGCCCTGCTGCCGCAGACCTTGGCTCACATCAACGCCTACCTTGGGGCCTCGACCTCAGGCTCCACGCACCCCCATCTCAAACACATCGGCTGGCTGGCCGAACAGGTATTTTCGGCCGTGCTGTACATGTGATGGAGCAACACGACCGGCTCGTTTTACACTGGAGAACACGCAGGAACAGGACAGAGAGCTCTCCCCACCATGTCTCACTTTCTGTCCCCTGCCTTTCCCATGGTTACTCCAAATGTTCCACCATGTTAGGGCCCCCACTGTGGGCAAGTATAGATGCTGTCCTGACTCTGTTTTATTCGCACACCCGAGCCTTCATTTTCCTGGCATATTTTCATATCCGGTGGCAAAGTTGAAGCAAAGCTTACGGAGACCCAGTGTAAACACACGTGCGACTGTGTGCACTTTGTATTGTGAACAACGGGAGCCCCAGAGGTCCAAAGTCTTACCTACAGCAAACAGAACAAAACACCAGCCGGGTAGAAGATGCAAAGAAGAGGCAGTGCTCAGTGCATGATGGGAAATCCCCCAGCTGTGTGAAACTGTGCGAGCGTAGCTGAAGGACTGTCTCCTGAACCCACTCTGGGATCTGGGTCCACAGGAGTGGAGCCTGATGTGTCTGCTGGGGTGATGTAATACTTTGTACAAGAGGATAAACATTTTAAATTAAATTCTGTAATTAACAGGAAACCAGTGAGAAGCTAATGTGAGGAGACATTTTTAATTCATGACGAGCACGTCTTCACGGTAAAATGGAAACAGTCTTCACTTCTGATGAAGAGTTCAAACACAAGCTGCACGTGTGGCTTTTGGTTGCTCGTAGTAACAAACCTGACGCTCCGACCCAGGCTGGCACCTGTGTGACACCTGAAACGGCCCACAGGAAGCTGTCCTCAGCCTCCACGTGGCCCCTGGAAGCAGGGCTGCACTTGGTCGCACACACGTCTTTGATGAAATGCCCATGCACAGACGTGTTGATGTTGACCCGGCTGGAACAGGAAACGCAGATGAAAGTTTCCCGTGTGTTACGTCACATCCTGCAGAGCCCACCTCCTCACCGCAGGCTCACTCTCTGTTTGAGTCGCTGCTTTTCGCTGTAAAACGTCACTCAGAAAAGATTCAGACGAACACTTTGACCTGTTTTTACTACGTTGTGAGAAGAAAAGTCAGGTCAGCTTGTCTGAATGGCCCTCCTGTGCTGCACCCTGTCAAACTGTAGATGCAGGGATGCAGCAGTGTGAGATTCCTCACCGGGGTCTTTTTACCTGGAATCATACATCACTTTAATTGATCTAATTTGTAATTTTTTATTCTCAGAAACAACATCTTTTACTCTTATTAAGACTTTATTCTCTTTCTGTGATAGTCAGCTTTATTTTGTGGTCTTTAGAGGCGTACCTGTGATTTAAAGCTGGATCGGAGACATCAGCACTCTCACCTCTTCTCGACTTTCTCCTTTAGGTCCAGCTGGACGGCGGTCGGCAGCAGTACCGGCCGGTGGTCATGGCGCTGACTGAGAAGGACATCCTGCTGTTTGAGTCGGTGCCGTGGAGCAGGGAGTCCTGGTCCGTGCCTCTGCTCACACACCCACTGCTCACCACCAGGTAAAGACAGCAGGAGTGGCTCAGTGCTCAGATCTTACCTGCCTGCTCTTCTTTCAGATTTCTATCTCTGTCCAAACTGTGTGAGAGTGTATCAGTGAGAGCCGGGGTGATGAGCCAGAGCAACAGTCCAGTATAATCTGTTCAGGTTTGAGCTCCAAAGAACTGAAGGAAGAGGAGAACCAGTCTGGCTTTGAACGTCTGAAGATGGTTTTAGAGCAGATGCTGCAGAATGGAGTGAAGGGCCAGCTGGATGTAGGATGGTGTCATCAGCATACAGATGAATTTGGGGACTACCAGCAGCTTTTGCTTTTTTGTTGTTATTTTTGGCCATAGTGGCTTTTTGTTGACAGTGGAGAGTGGCAGGAGGGTGGGAGGAGGGACGGGGGAGGACATGCAGCAGACAGGCCAGGACTCGAACCTGCGCCGGCTGCTTTTGTTCTCGCAGCGTATACGGTCGCCTGCTCTACCACTGAGGCGCCCCAGCAACAGGGTTGGTCCCATGTTGGAGCCCTGAGGCACATCTTGGTTCTATTGTGAATAGAATTCGGGTTCATGAGATTAGAAAGTCATTGCATTCTGTTTTTAATTACACTTTTCAAAGCGTCCCAACACTTTGAGAATTGTTTGTTTTGTGAGTATAATTTTTACTTTGATGCTTTTGTTAAAGTGAGAACTGTGAGCACGAGTAAACATCCAGCCGAGGGTCAGAGTGTCAGAACAAACTGAATCATTTCACCACCTTCCTGTAAGTGCTGACAGGCTGTAATTGCGTGGTAAGTACCTGGAAGTTTACAGTCATCAACATCAAAGCACCAACTCATTTTTCACAAATCGCTCAGTGAGGGGGGGGTGCGCGGTTAGCACCACCCGCAGAAACATCGTCGGTAACTGGAGGAGGAACAAACCAGAGGTTGTGGTTGCAGCCGAACACATCGTGCCCATGTTTCTGTATAATGAGCAGGTGCAGCACAGCAGCGTCAGTGCTGCAGCCTCAATTATTCCTACAAATGTATCGTGTCCCACCTTCCTTCATTTAGTCAGTCTGTATCAGCACAAACAAGCCTCACACAGTTGGATGTAAGCTGAAGACCTTTAATGCTGTTGCAGCACTACAGATGTTGTGGTTATTGATCAGCACAGGAAGCATATTAGTGATGATCTGGGGAATCATTAAATATGTACTTCAGGTTCGGGGGAAGTCGGATGACACTGACCGGGTCCCCACAGATCAGAACCATGTCTCATGTCTCACTGACAGTCTCGTCTTTGCCTCTGTTGTCGTGTCTCCGCAGGCTGGTTCACTCGGGCAGTGCCCACAGTTCTCCCGGCCAAAGCTCCGACTTGGTGTTTGCCACTCGGACCGGAACGGGCCGGGGCATCGAGTCCCACATCTTCCGAGTGGAGACCCACTGGGATCTGTCTTCGTGGACGCGAGCCCTCGTGCAGGGGACCCACAGCGCTGCTGAGATCATCAAGGAAGTCTCCATTGGTGAGGGGGGGGCAGTTATGATCCAAACTAAACCCAAACTGGTGCATTTCTCTTTTATTTTGCAAGATTAAGTAAATTAGGTGACTGAAGACGAGGTCGGTGTTCTCAGTTTGGACAACCCGAATATATACTCAGCGGCCACTTTGTTAGGTACACCTGTTCAGCTGTTTATGTGAAAGTCTAATGATCCAATCACAGCAGTAACCTGATGCCCAAAGAATGAATCGAGTTTTAAATAGTGTCTGTTTGTCTGCTTCGTTAGCAGGAACTCCTGATCCTGAACTCCTGTGTTAGTTTTGTGCCCACAGGAGCCACTTTATTGTAGTACAAACAACTTCACAAGCACCACAGAGTGGATCGGACAGCTGTGGGGTGTGTCTGTGTGCTGTGCTAGCAGGTTAGCAGGTTAGCGGAGGCGTTTTGTGAGCAGAGGATGTGGGTTCACCTTTGTTCATGTAACCATCGTCCTACGAGTAAATGTTCAGAGCAAATCTAGAAAATATTAGTCAAACCATTAATAACACTTCCACATGAGCTTTTCTTCCATGTAAACACAGATAAAATGTTTCCTGCCGGTGGACCTGAGGACTGTGACAGGAAGCGTCTGACAGCAGCTGGCTCGCAGCAGCTCTGTGGAGGAGAAATGGAGCCGGCAGAGGGAATGTTTCCACTGTGCAGAACAATAGTTGGCTGCCGGAGCGGCGCTGCAAAGCCTCGTCCTTTTTTTCCTTCTGCTTCCCTGTCCCGCTGCTGCACAAACACACAGTTGTGCAGGAACATTCAGGCCATTCGAGTTACAGTAACGCACATGGAAATGCTTTGGGATCGAATGACCTCAGTCGTGCTGCAGCAGGCATGTCCGTGTGCAGCACACTCGTCTGTGGGCTGCAACTGTTGATCAGCTCTGCTGTCAGAGTGGATTCGTTACATTAGCTTTGAGTTTGTGCTCAGTTTGATAGTTTGATATATATATATAACTAAAATGCACCCTTTCCCCTGCTGCCCTCTCTGCTAGGTTGCACATTGAACAGACAGGAAGTCAGGCTGACTCTACACTATGAAAAAGGCTTCACTGTGACGAGGGAGCCCGCCGACCCCAGCGGGGGGGCCGTGCTGTACAGATACCCCTACGAGAAGCTTAAAATGTCTGCCGACGATGGGTTACGCAACCTTTACCTCGACTTCGGAGGTCCGGAGGGAGAAATGGTGAGTTACAGATAACTGAAAGGTCTCAGCCGCTGGTGCATGTCAGTGGAAACCTGAGTGGAAAACGTTGCTAAGTCTTTAGCAGCCGAAGCTGCTGACTGGCTTCCAACGTCTGTTCTGAGGCCTCAACATTTCTGCTGTCACCATCGGATTTAAAAAAGGTGGAGGTGACGAGGTGGTGCAGGTCTGACTGACGACTCACCTGTCACATCATTAGCTAATATACCCACCTGGCGGCAGGTACATTGGCTTCCTGTTGGCCTATTTTTTTTAAACACAATTTGACCAATATTTGCAGAATTTAATACATTTTTTTATTCACTTTGATCCTAAATGAGTCCACGAGCCCCTCAGGACAGTTGGTGTTTACGGAGGTCGGGACGAAGCTTCAGCAGGACCGTCGCCATCTGGTGGCCTTCAGGTGGAATGCAACTTTAGGGCCTCATTTCTCCGACGCAGAAGCTACAGCCGTGTTTTATACTGTGTGCATGTGGAAACAACAGGTCGCCAAAGATCATGTTCAGTTTTTCATTAAAAAGTTAAGAGATGCTGAGCGAGCTCTGCTTCATCAACATCAAACAGGAAATAAACTGAAGCCTGAAAGAGTTGGTGTGACCGGAGGACTCACGGCAGTGAGGCAGGTGGATACGGCACACTCATCCATCAAATCCCAATCAGCATTGTTCTTTAAAGTACCTGTCAGGCCCTTTCAGACGGCACTGCTGCGTTATCCTGAACACTTCGGGAATGTGGCAGCAAACAGTGTCGTTAATTAGAAAATTCGCTTTAAAAGCGTCTGAGCCAGTGCAGATAATTGGTTCTAAATAATACGGGTGAGATGACACTTGGAGCGCTGACGTCCGGCTTTCGTGGATCATTTTCCTTAAAATTCTATTCCTCATCTCCAGAACACATCCTGATCCATACAGACGCTTTCCAACAGGCCAAAGGAACATCAGTTAGGATAAACATGCAATAATATGAAGTTAAATAAAATACAATGCTCAGGGATCTCTGTAGACCAGCGATACAGTTATTACTGGTCTGTCGTATAAAGTAATAAATTGTAAATTCAGGGTCATTTTTTAACTAAAATCTGTCTGAAGTTTCTTCATTTCATGAAAAGTGGGACATTTTTCCACAAAAGTGGATTTTTCCTTCCTCCTTTCCTCTAACTTCCTGCCTCCATCTGTCCTGCAGGTGTTCGACCTGCACTCGGGCCCGAAGCCGGTGGTGTTCGTGCTGCACTCCTTCCTGTCGGCCAAACTCACGCGCATGGGCCTCCTGACGTGAAGCCCCCCCACGGTGGCAGCAGGAACGAGAGGATGTTTTCTTTCCCATTTGTTTTTAATTTTTCTTCCATTTTTCCAACTTCTCCGCTCGCAGCTGACGTCAGGCCTGCGGCGGTGCTGCGGGGGGGGGCTCTTAACCCACGGAGGTGCTTTGCTGATTGTCTCAAAAACGTGCCTTCTCTTCCTGCTTCTCCTCGGTGCGGGGGGGGGGCACTTTGTTACGAGGTCTCAGACTTCAGTTACAGTCCATAACATTCCATGTGATTGTGTTTTTATGCGTTGGTGTATGCGATGAGGTGCTGATGCAGCTCATCTGCGCTTTAAGCAAAGGAAGCTTCTTACTGGCCGAGCGCGGATCTCTGAACGCTCCCCGTTTTTATCTGCCTGTCATTCCGTAACAGCCTTCCGTGCTTCCGGCTCTCTAACCTGCGGGTTCGTCTGTGAGGAAGACGCTGATCTGAGGGCGTGGCCTCGCTCCGCGCTGCCGTTGGCTTGATAGTGTGCCTCGTAGTTACTGGCGTCGTGATCAGGATCGCCACCTGTGCCTTGTTCCACGCAGTCGGAGACACTCTGTGGAGTGTTTCCTTTCCTTAGCGTCACACCACGAGACTTTTACAAGCAATAGTATTACTCTGATAGTGTAACCTGTTACTAACTTTTTAACTGTATCTCCTGAAAGCATGACTTCCTGATGTTGGACTGTATTAGATGATCATATGACATGACCGTGTTACCCCCCCTTCGGGGACACCTACACTACCACATCGACTCATTCTGCTTTGCTTGGGATTGCGCCTCTCTGGTTGCCATGCCAACTGCAGCATTTTAACTAGATGGCTTGAAGGTGGAAGGTCACGTGACAGTGAGCGTTCAGACTGCCTCACCTACAAACCTGCAGAGGAGAAAAGATGTAATCTCTGATTTCTGGTCCTGTCGAGCACCGTGATTGGCTGATTTTACCCACCAAAACTCTACAGTGAAATTCATTTTAATTATAGAAAGTGTCTCTGATTTAAAGTGGCCTAACGTGCTCACTTCCAGCTCCTTATTTTTATTCTAATAGCAGGTTTACAACCAATCACGTTTCTGCTCTGTCCTCTTCTCTCAGCCAATCAGACTTTTATCTCCGTCTCCGCCCCAGAATCTCACTGTCCACCAACACCAACAAGGCCAACAGATATTAATGTTTGCAGTTCACCAGCCTGATGATGCAGGAATCATAATCAGGACTCTGAGTTTATGAGCACTTTGAAGTTTAGTTTTCACTGTTGGTTTAAGTTCAGGAAACATGAAGCAGGGTCACGGTCACGTTAGAAGGCCTGTTTACAGAGGTGTGTTAATGCCCATCACAGAGGGCTGGGGGTGTCACACAGGGCTGGGGGTGTCTCACAGGGCTGGGGGTGTCACAGAGGGCTGGGGGTGTCACAGAGGGCTGGGGGTGTCTCACAGGGCCTGCGGCTAATGCTGCTTCAGGCCCACCTGAGCTGCACAACAGCTGTTTAATGAAATCAAGCAAAGCTTCGCTTTTGGAGTCCGAGAATAAAAACAGCTGGAAAAGAGCAGCACGTGTCCCCTCTGACGTCATCACTCTGTGATGCTTAAACAATAGCTTTAATGCTGAGAATAACTGCAGGTGATGACGTGTTCGGTCTGCGTGCTCACACGGACGATCAGATGAAACAATGTCCTTCCCCTTCACGCCATCGTGCCCGCGCTGACTGTTAATGAGTTCTCCGTGACCGTGATGAGCTCGTTCGTGGTCCACGTGGCTGCCCTTCAGCAGAGCCTCTGTGCTGTCGGACAATGTGCCGTTGTGTTCACGGCGTCTCGGGAAACCAGATAACCGGCCCGCTGACACGGAGCGCGGTGACCCGCCTGCGTGACCGCGGTCCTGCGTGACCTCTGTGGGACTTCGCGTCCTTGCGATGGTTTTAATGAATGTGAAAATGCGTCACAGTTACTTCCTGCTTCGTCTTTTTAAAGCTGCTGTGTTATAGCAGAAGTCCGCTTTGCTTCCCTTTAAAACGCCGCCGTTGGAGGCTGACCCGAAGTCAGCGCCTGCAGCAGTAAACTTTTTACTTTCAGTCCGATTATTCGAACCCGATTCGATTATGTGAAATTTAGCAAACTGCGGGCCGTCCTGTTCCTCTTCGAGCTCGATGCACTAACCTGTCAAACCCTTTGAACCTGTGAATGTACACCTTTAACGTCCCTCCTCACCTTCGTGGCTCTTCTGTCTATGCAACGCTTCAAAGAAGGCTTCTCGGAACCAAAGGTATTACCTGTGGCAGCTTGCGTCCAACACAATCACGTACAGTCACGAGGATGAAGTGCTGCTGCAACAACCTGTCATATGCAAAGTATTTTAGACTTCCTTCCAAGAGACGGTATACAATATATGATAGCAATGTAGTAATCTCAAATGTACATATTTACCAATAAAACTGTTATGATAAAACTGATGTTGTTATTGATTATTTTAGGGTTTTTTTCCCCAACATCTGCAACTTTTAACTGCTTTTTTTGTACTTTACCATTTATTTATCACTTTATAATAAACATGGCACTCAGAGAATAAAAAGCAAAGTTTTTCAGCTTTTTTAAATTTCAGATTTGACTAAATTGGATTGAAATGTGCTCATACAGTTTTTATGTTCTTAATAAAGTTAATTTGGAGAATGTTTCAAAATAACTGCTTAAATAGGAGCTCGGAGGTCCTGAAACATGGCTGCTGAGGAGCATGAATTGCTTCTGGAAGGCTGGTCAGCATTTAGGTGATCGATCAGGGAGCCTGCGGCTCAGCTGGAACACCATGTTACCTGCTTACTGGAGCGTCGGTGGGCTGATTCCTGACTGTTCCAGTCTGCTTCCTGCTTAGGCGAGATGCTGAACCCCAAGGTGCCCCCAGTGCGTCCATTGGCGTGTGAGTGAATATTAGAAAGCACTTTAAGAGCGCAAGACTGTGAGACGCAGTGACTAAGATTTGTAGTAGAAAGAGCTGAGTGCTCAACTGAGCAGAAAAATGCTCTATAAGCACCAGTCCATTTACCGTCTATACAGCAGGGCTTACTTTTAGTCAGCTATGTATATATTTTAAGATGTACACACTTGAACTGCTGATACACCGAATTTACCTCATTTTTAAGAAACTATGGAAATATTTAGGCTACTCATTTTATATTAGTACATACTGGGTTAGATATTACTGTACATTATGTGCACATATTTTTCTTATAATAATCTAATTATGTAACATTTGCCCCTGGTCAATTTAGGTTCTCTACGACGCTCCCAAATACCCTAGTTACTCTAATGACAGCTTATGGCCGCTAGATGGCAGCAGCTGCAGGCCATTGAACATCTGCCGCTGTCTCTGACGTCTGTCAAGTTTGTAGTTTTAGACACGGAATCGGAAGTTATCGATCACGCCTTCAAAATTAAATGTGCTCATGTTAGATAAATTAGGAATGTAATTCTGCGAAGATAGTCATCCTCTCATATTATTAACTAATGTGTTAACTACGCGCATTGGACATTTTTTGTTTTGTTTTGGGGGCGTTTACGCCCGGGCCCTTTGGAAGTTTTGACCGGAAGCTGTCACGTGAAGCTCCCCCGCTGGGTGACATCTTGTTGTGTCGAGCTTCTTTGCTAGCCGCCGCATTAGCCTCTGTTGTGTTGTCATGTCAGGATCGCGCAGTCTTCTTACACAACTGGGCCGGTAAAGAGATCACTTCTTCGGGTGTCCACCTTTGGGGAGGAACAGAGGACAGAAATCTGCGCGTGTCGCATTAACGTGAGATGAAATGACAACGTCAACATTACAGGTAAGCTGGTGTTAGCTGGCTAACGCTAGCCTGCCTCAGCTTGGGCATAGAGCGGCGTTTTTAGCACCCTGGGATGTCAGTTAAAGGTTTTTCTGTAAACTACGAAGACTCTTCGAGGCAGCTGCTACATACGTAGTTTATTTGCATTGAACGATTAAAGAAAGAGTCGGATTAAAAACGCGGTCCGAACCCTTTCGGCTGCCTGTATAAAAACAATGGTTACCTCTTAAAACTAAGGTGGCTTAGCCTGGACGGCAGCTTTAATGTGAGCTAAGCTGCTAACAAACCAACTGATGCTAAGATTGTCTCGTTTTGGTGTTGGGATCAGAATATGGTTCAGATTTCATGTTCTAGAAGCACCGGGTTCTGGTGCGTGTGCTGCCGGCTGAGCCGCGGCTGGAGGGCGTTTCTAACGGTCTCTGCTGTCACCGTTAGCCGGCCTGTGGCCCTGAAAGCGGCGCTGCTGCTTCAGGCTCATGACTGGCTTAAGAAGCAGCACAGTGCATATTTGTTTTTATGAATAGCTCGTTCTTTGTTAATAAGAATCCTATTTTCATAACTGTTTATAAAACGCAAAAACCCCACATAAAAAAATCAGAATACACGCTCCAGGGCACAGACACACAAAGAAACGGTCTACAGACACACATTCAGACCAGAAATAATAATAAAAAGAGTTTTCAACAGTCGTTTAAAACAAACCACAGCTGCAGCCTCGGAGGTGTGGGTGTCTGTGGTTTCACAATAAGAGCCTGATCAGATGATCTGAGAGGCTGACTGCTGCTATAAGCTTCGTATTTACTAAGAAAAATTTAAAATGCATTCTGACTTTCACTGGAAGCAAGAAAGTGTGGACTAAAGGTTTATTTGTTTGCTTTTTTCTTAAATGAAGGAAAGAAGACTGGATGAGCTTTGAGATGTGAGGTTCAAACTCTGGTCAAAGATATTTGAAGACATCCAGTTATTAACAGCAGAGAAACATTGATGTAGACGAGGCTGTTGAGGTTGCTTGGCTGTGTATTGTATCCATAGCAACGGTAGGAGATGCCTCAGGTAGCATGAATAATGAAAGCAGACCTGGTTTGAGCTCTGGGGGAGCTCCATAGGTGAGGACATGCAGTTGTTAACATCAGTTCTGAGGTGTTGGTCAGATTAATGACTGAAGTGCCGATTCAATCCAGCTTTATTTCTAAATTTAAAACAGCAAAGCTGGAGAAGGTAACACAATAAAATACGAAATCCACCACACACACACACACACATCAATAAATATATCCAGGAAATTACAAAACTATGAGAGCTAACACAGCTGCCTCGATCCCTCAGCTCTCTGGGTTGAAATCCGAAGAATTAAAGTGAGTTTTAAGGCGGCCGAGCGTGACGAGGGGGCAGCTCGGTCCACGCTTAGGGGCTGTGGCTGAGAAACAGGGAGGCCTGATCAGCACCAGCATGAAGGACGTTACACAGTCAGGTTGAGTTGTGTATAAGTCTCTAAAAAAGACTGGAAGCTAATAAAGGCTTGACCTTAGAAAGAAGCAGCACGAGGATGACTAACGTGTGCAGCGCCCGTCTTCGTCGCCATCTGTCCTCTGACATCACATGTCTTATTGTAAGGTCTCTACCTTTATAATAAGAAGTGCCTTGAGGCGACTGTTTGTTGTGATCTGGTGCTGTATAAATAAAATTGAATTGAATGTCTGCATCTCCTGCAGAAAGCCGAGGAGCTTATCACTAAAGCCACAGAGGAGGACAAGGCCAATAATTATTCCAAGTCTATGGACCTGTACCTGGACGCTGTGGGCTACTTCATGCATGCCGTTAAATGTAAGTGCCTCACGCCGACAGGTAGCTGATCTGTTTGCATGTTGCGTGCACCTTGTTGATGGGAGCATCGTCTCTCCCTCCAGATGAGGCCCACAGCAATGAGGTGAAGAAGAGCATACAAGCCAGATACACACAGTACATGGACAGGGCGGAGATAATGATTGAGTGCCTGAAGGATAAACTCAAACAGGGCAAGAAGCCCGTCAAAGAAGCACAGCATGACAAGTACGCTGTCCTCGTTTCTCTGCACGTGTGAGTGTAAAACTCCACTGTGGGCTTTATCGTGTTCTTGTGTTGTGTGTGTTGCAGGAGTGACAGCGACAGTGAGCGTGAAAACCCCGAGAAGAAAAAGCTGCAGGAGCAGCTCATGGGTGGGTGGGCATGAGGGACTCACCCCATCATGTAAAAAAGACAAACATTAATTTTTTCTTACCCACCAATCAATGAGTGGTCACAGCTGTCTGTGGGTCTGCAGGTGCGATCATAATGGAGAAACCCAACGTGAGGTGGAGCGACGTGGCTGGGCTGGAGGGAGCTAAGGAGGCTTTGAAGGAAGCCGTCATCCTGCCCATCAAATTCCCTCATCTCTTCACAGGTGCTGCAGGTCTCGTTTGCACCCGTTAACTCGTCGTCCACCGACATCAGAACGTTAAAGCCTGACTTTTCTTTTTGCTTCCAGGCAAACGGACCCCGTGGAGGGGCATCCTGCTGTTCGGCCCTCCGGGGACGGGGAAGTCGTACCTGGCCAAGGCCGTGGCCACCGAGGCCAACGACTCCACGTTCTTCTCCGTGTCCTCCTCAGACCTCATGTCCAAGTGGCTGGGAGAGAGTGAGAAGTACGTTCCTGCATCATTTCAGTTCACTGTAGTTTTGATTGAGCCAATAAGTCTCATCTGCAGGTGCTTCAGACTGAGACTGTTCTGTGTTAGAGGGGGAACACGGATGCACGCGGGTTTTCACAACCACTCGGGATGTTTCTGATTTTGATATTACACAGAAGAAACTTTGATAACTGAGTATTTTGGCTGTTGTGTCTTTGATGATGATGAGCAGTTTTGACAGTATTTATGTCAAAGACTAAAATTGATCAGTAATAACAAAGTGAGGTGTTGCAGGTCGAATGTCCCTCATTGACTCTGTCCCTCTGCCTCAGGCTGGTGAAGAACCTGTTCGATCTGGCTCGCCAGCACAAGCCTTCCATCATCTTCATCGACGAGGTGGACTCTCTGTGCGGCTCCAGGAACGAGAACGAAAGCGAGGCTGCGCGTCGCATCAAGACCGAGTTCCTGGTGCAGATGCAGGGTGAGTCACACGGGGGGGCTATCAGGTGTGTGAGGAGTCGCAGCAGTAAATAATGTTCGGTGTGTGTGAGACGAGTCGTTTTGTTTTTGACAGATGAGGCAATCAAAGGCAGCATCACATCTGTATCAGTGGCTCTGAATGTTCATGTTTTAAATAGGAGCAGTCAGGCTGCAGCAGCCGAGCGTCACTGATCATATTAACTACTTTCTACAAAAATGTCGGATTTCTTTGGAGGAACACTGAGTTTTTCCCGATCTGAGGAAGGCCGCTGTTCACCTCAGCTGTCATTACTGGGGGAGACACCCTCACTCACTCTGGGGGAGGCTGTAAAACTCTGAAAAAGCCCCAGAGAGGTCGAGGAGTCAGCGACGTCTGACTGAGCCGAGCTGGTTCGTCAGCGCTGCTGTTAGCCGCTGTTAGCCGACATTAACACTGTTGGACTCTGAAACTTTCACACTGTGTGAGAATGTAATCAAACTATTCATCAAAGTGAAAATGTGAGTTTTAGGACACTCGAGCCTCTCTGAGCCTCTCTGAGCCTCTCTGAGCCTCTGTTAGCCCCTGTTAGCCCCTGTTAGCCTCTGTTTGCCCCTGTTAGCCTCTGTTTGCCCCTGTTAGCCTCTGTTTCCCCCTGTTAGCCTCTGTTAGCCCCTGTTAGCCCCTGTTAGCTGACAGAACATCAGCTGCTGTTGTTCAGCTGCTTGTTTGTCATCTTTCTGGAGGCAGGAGAGGCGTGTTTCTTATCTGCTGACACATTGTGACAATATCAGAAATAAATCAGCGTGTTTCTGCACGTTTCCACGCGTTGGAGCTCTGACTTCAGTTCAGGAGACGAGGCTCGAGGTGAGGAGGCAGAGATGTTATTAAGATGCCAGTCGTGTCGTCTTTCCTTCAGCTTTTCATTTCTTTGTGAAGGGGACCTTTTCTCCAATGATGGAACATAGTTATGATCCTTCATATCTTCAGTCTGAAGGTTTAAGCACTAATTTAAATGTCCCTCCCAAGCAGGCGGATGCGTGACTCAGTATGCGGCCGATCTCTCAGCACACACATGAAAGCAGGTCCTTTCTGCAGAGTAGTGCTGGAACGTGACACAAACTGCTGCCTGCAGCTTTATTGGAATCAGTTTGTTGGGAAATGCAGTCACACACTAATCTGTATTTATGAGAACTTCATCCTGTTTTCTATTAAATCACTGCACACATTTACTGCCTTTAGGTCACATTGCAGCCATTCACGTTACAGATGTTCATAAATCATGAAACTTGAGGCACATTGTGGAGTAAATTCCACGATAACGATGAAAGAAGCCAGTTTATTATTGCGAGGCTTTTCTCAGCAGAGTGTGACTCTTATGGTGCCGACACATGGGGAGCGACGAACGACGGCGACGAACGACGGCGACGAACGACGGCGACGAACGACGGCGACGAACGGCTCGCCTCTGGGGTGAAACCG
>VOQJ01037674.1:99018-110248 GCA_015052665.1 Apistogramma diplotaenia | reverse complement strand
TGTATACCGGTCGAGGGTGGCTGGCCTCTCCCTTAGAGATAGGGTGAGGAGTGCAGCCATTCGGGAGGGGCTCAGAGTACAGCCGCTGCTCCTCCACATAGAAAGGAGCCAGTTGAGGTGGTTCGGGCATCTCATCAGGATGCCTCCTGGGCACCTTGTGGGTGAGGTGTTCCGGGCATGTCGTACCGGGAGGCGGCCCCGAGGCACACACAGGGCACGCTGGAGAGATTATATCTCTCGGCTGGCCTGGGAACACTTTGGAGTCCCTCTGGATGAGCTAGTGGAGGTAGCTGGGGAGAAGGAGGTCTGGGCTTCTCTGCTTAGGCTGGTGCCCCCGCGACCCGGCCCACGTGGCACCTAGTGTTGTTTAAGTCACCTCTTCTGTCTGCTTACACTACATCTGAGCAACAGAAGGGATGGGGTGATATCAAACCCATGGTGACAGGTCACAGACAGAGCATGTGAGTCTGGAGGACAAGCATGAAAAGTTGTTGCAGATGGTGGAAAATGTCAGGATTTGCATTCTGGGACAGCAGGAAGTAAATCTGGATTTGACAGTGACATGACCTTGTTGCTTTCAGAAGGCGTGGGTTTACACTGGTCATTTTTTTTAATCAGAAACGGAAGTTTACTCACCTCCAAAGCTGTTATAGATACGCAGAATCATTTAAGGTTTATTTTTCTGAAATGATCTTACTTCAAGCTCCTCATATTAGTTTTTAACAGATGATTATCAGGCATATTTTCACTTGCTCATGCAGATTTTATGCCACACAACTTTACTGAAGCATTTTATTATAATTAATAGAACATAGTCTAGTGTGGGGAACTAAGTTTAGGCACAAATTAATTCATTTCAAATCTGGAAGACAAAAGAAGTGTGATGGCAAGAAGCACAGTTGCTGTTTGATTAAAGAAACATAAAGAGCTTATGTTAATGACGCTCACAAGCTATAAGTTACAACATACAGTCACCGGCCACTTCATTAGGCACACCTGTTCAGCTGTTCATTAAGACAAATATCTAATCAGCCAATCACAGGGTAGCAACTCAGTGCACACACGATCAAGACGACCTGCTGAAGACAGGTTACTGCCAAGGTATGGCACATTTATCAATGACATAATACAGATCTTAAAGGAAACATCACAGAAAAACGCATCAGTACTGAACGCAGTGTGATAAAAAATTCAGTGGTCAGCGTCAGATTTTTGGACGGACTATTGGGAGTGCAGGGCCGCCAAAAAGGTCGCTGTAACCCCCCACCACCACCCACACACACACAGCTGAAACATTTAAATGGGATCAAAAATTAATTAATTGGTTGATTGATTGTCCAGATTGGTTGTTGCGTCACTATCCCTACACAAAATGATGTCGATTGTACCACCATGGAGGTGCCGTGGCTTAGTTGGTTAAAGTGCCTGTTTAGTAAACAGGAGATCCTGGGTTCGAATCCCAGCGGTGCCTTTTCTGTGGACCAAGCGAGAGCTTAATTTCTTGTCTGATCTCAGCTTTCATAATTGAAACACGTCATTGTTGTTAGCAAAGACAGATGTCAACATGGCTATCTAAAAGTTAGGATTACACTGACAAGGCGATCATGGGTGGACTTCACAGTACAGATTTATACAGCATGATAGATAGCATAGAGATAGAGCATGCATATAAAATCTGACCAATAGTGGATTAATGATTCCAGCTGATTATTTGGAAAGCAGGTCAGTGCATTTGGATATGCAGACATGGTCAAGATGACCTGCTGAATTTCAAACTGAGCATCAGAATATGACAGAACAGTGATTTAAGTGACTACTGGGATTTTCCTACACAACCATCTCTATGTTGTACAGAGAATGGTCCAAAAAGAGAAAGTGGCAGCTCTCTTGGCAAAAATGCCTTGTTTATGCCAGAGGTCAGACTGCTTTGAGCTGACAGGAAGGCAACAGTAACAGCTGAGAACAGGAAACTGAGGCTATAATTCACATATGATCACCAAAATTGGAAAACAGAAGATTGGGAAAATGTTACCTTGTTTAAGTCTTGATTTCCACTGTGGCACTTCAGCTGGTAGGATCAAAATTTGATATAAACAACATGAAAGTGTGGATCCAACTTGCCTTTTACCAGTGGTTCAGGCTGATGGCAGTGTCATGGTAGGGCAAATATTGCCAATATGGACCTCTTTGCTGAATCTGCACCTTGAAGAATTAAATCAAAGGGGGTCCAACCCAGTTCTAGCAAAGTGTAATAAAGTGGCCATGAGTGTATTTAAATCCTTGATTTATTCAGGTAAGAATATCCAAAGAGACCTGGCCAAGGGGGCACCATAGACTACAACAATTATAAACACAAACAAGTCCAAACTTACACAGCACAATCAAGTGAACCCATTCAGATCACACAATAACATATAAAGAACAGAAAAAAGCCTGTTTCAAAGGAATTTCAGTGCATTTTTCATCTTTAGATGTTGCTCGGGCGCATTCATTAAGAGCAAGTAATCTTTGAAATAAAGATATTTAGCTCATTTAGCTTCACGTTGAAACTGTATACGTTTGTTTATTTATTTATACTGTTTCAATGGATTGTGGTCCACGCAGGTCTGCATGCAGCGCCTGTTTCAAACGACAGGGGGCGTGCGTGTCATCCAAAGGTGGAGAGGTTAGTGTGAGTGAGCGATTCAGAGAGAGGCGGAGGGGATCCGGCTGCTGCTGCCGTGCTGCCAGCTCCTGCTGAGGGAAGAGGAGGAAACATGAGCTCCAGGAAAGGTGCGTATAACTCAGCCTCTAACTTAGCTACGCTAAACCCACTCCCGGTGGTGTTTCAGATAAAAGGTGGCGGAAGTTATGGGCGTACGTAGCTTATCACGGTGTGCAAAACGACGCTGCATGACCCGTGCCAGCCAGCCAGCCTGCCTGCCTTGCTGATGGTGTGTGTTTGTTCTCTCTCCCTCTCCACCCCCCTTTCCTCCTACACCCTTCCCCGTGAATGAACGTAACCTGCGACCGTGCAGTGATGGCCATCCAGGCTAGAAAGAGGAGGCCGAAGGGGAAGAAGGATAAAGCGGGTCAGCATCGCAGGTAAGCGGGGCGGCGGCGGCGGGGAAAGCGTGGACGTTACGTGCTGGTTTGCCGGGGTTTGTTTACTGACAGCGGGTCCCTCTCTGTGTGACACCAGTGCTGCTGCCGGTGTGTCGGCGGTGCAGACCGTGGACATATGGCACGGGGTGTGTATTTGCATCCAAAGACAGACTCCTAAGTTGCCATTTACGTTAGATGTGTACGATGTGGTCCCTAAGGTATCCACCTGATTCCCAAAAGCGGCTGAGTCCGGCAACCTTTCACAACCAGCGCGTGCTTGTGCACTTTATTTTGCGTGTCTGAGCTCCCAGTACAGATGGCTTCTTGCTAGATTTTTGGACTGTGGCGACAAAGGGAGGATTGACAGCTGTCACGGCTCATCTCCGTGATGAGTATTTTTAGCGACGGCAGCACCAGACTGGTACGGGGGGTGAACGCCTCCTCACATCGCCTAGTCCGTGTGGGAATCTCTCAGATGGTGTTATGTAACTTTTCTTGGCTCTCCCGGTGCATTGTTTTCTGGGTTTTGCCAGGCACTTTTAGAGTGTAGATGCACGCGTAGTTCTGCGGTGATTTTGCCGGTGTGAGTAGTAGTTTTTACAGCCGGCTGCCGCCTGAGCAGCTGCAGCAGCGCAGTCGCTGCGTAAAGTGCATGCGAATTGGAGTGGAGAGAGTGGGGGGCTTTCTTCATGGCGTGATGCTATTGGAGCTACGTCACCGGCAGCCGAAGAAGGCATCAATTAGGTGATACCAACGGCGCGGGCACCCCAGGGGGCCGCGGGATGCTGGAATGTGCTGGAATTCCCAAACATCTGCACAGTCATACTGAAGCCAGTCCAGTCATTAAGGCAGATGTTCCTAAAATTAGAGAACTAACTCCACAGCTGCCTTGTAAGTAGAACATGACTCATATAGCGGCCCTACAGGTGTCCTGCAATGGCTGTAGGCTAAAATAATAAAAACACAGTGGGATTACTTCCACGCATGTAGTTTATGCTTCACAGGTTTCGTGAGAGTGAGTGCATGACAGCAAACTTTGTAAAAACGGAATAGTTCTGACCATCTACACTGCAGCTTGATGATGGCTTAGAGCAGCATGTGATATGTACATTAATCCCAAAAGTTTGGGAAATCCCTTTATTACAGCAGCCCAAAATTACATAAAACCTATAAGAATGAAAGCTTAACTAAGAAGAATAATGCTCAAAGCAAGAATACATTAGAGGAACATTAGAGGAGTTAATAGGGTAATAAACAGTGAGAATTAGATGGCAGGGATAAGCAGAGGAAATGAACATGAAACTAAATGAAGGAAGGAGCTCAGTTAAATTAAAATAAAATAAATAAATGAGGTAATGAAGTACAAATGCAAATAAAAACTATAATCATAAATGTTCAAATTAAATTGAATTTAATAAAGGGGAATAAAACTAATTGACTTACTAAGTAGTTAAACATAAGCAGAGTAAATAGCCGGCATTAAAGTGGGTCAGTGTGACAGAGTGCAGCGTTAAAATAACAGCTGTCAGGAGCAGTTTTGCCTTTATTTCATTGTCTCTTGATCTTGAGCTCTTACTCTCTCTCACATGGTGTTTAAAAAAAAGAATGAGGTCACACATCCATCCATCCATCCATCCATCCATCCATCCATCCATCCATCCATCCATCCATCCATCCATCCATTCATCCATCCTTTCATACATCCATGTATCCATCCATGTAATGAGATGCTTATCCAGGTCAGGGTCATGGTTGTATCAGAGCGAGCAGACAACACCCGCACAGGAACAAGCTCTCACGCTCACAGTGTCTCTCTCTCGGTTTCCCTTCACAGTATATGAAGTCAGCTGTTACAGTCCTGTTTGAATAGGCATGCACTTTAATCAGGATCCATTCCTGCCTCTGCCTTCATGCACCTGAGATGGGGGTTTTCTGCTGAAACACCACATTTCACAGACACTCACACAGTTTTCTACAACAAACGCGCCTTTTATTTACTGTAGATTGTTAATGATCATGTGAACAGTGACATCTCAATTCTGCTAGTTTTAAGTATGCAGTGCATTTTGTCACTTGACTTTGATGTTTTGAAATTTAAGCAGAAGCAGCCTCCACTGTTTGAACAACTGTATGTGGAAACACATGCAAAGACAGGAATACATATATGCATAAAAAGGTCCCAGTTGCAAGGTGAAGAGATGTGTCTTCATGGGTTTGTAACAATTTTGAAACAGAGAGCAAATATGGTTTCATCTTTTATACCTGGAGCTGTTAACACCTAGTTAAGGGTTCTGACCCGACACCACTGTGTCTGACCTGCACAGATGGAGCAATGATGCCTTGCTTGAGACTTTATTTTGAGAGTTGGGACAGATTGTGCACATATGATGTAGGGCTGTAACAATATTAGAATTTCAAACTCGATACTCAACTCAATACTTGATACCATGTTCAATATCACTGGAGGAAAAATATGAATATATCAGAACAATGCAAACAATAACATAGGCATCAAATGTTCAAGAAAACAGTACAGTCATGATACAGAGAGTTTGCAACAAGTTGCAAACCATTGATTATGTCAAAGAACAGGACGGTCAGATTAGACTAGTTCTGTAAAGAAAAAAAAAATCTCTGTGAAGGTGAAGTCAAGGGTAACTTTTAGCAGAGTGATGGGAAGGGAAAAGTATGGAGAAAGAGAGGAAAAACAGCTGGTGAGCCAAGGCATACCACATTATCAGTCTAACATGGTAGAGGCAGCATTATGGCATGGGTATGCCACTAGAATTAACTGACACAATTATTTTTAGGACCCACTGCGATGCACATTTTCACAGCCCATTATTATTATTATTATTAGATAAATCAGACGTGTTCATGTGCATTTTTGTTTGCTTCCTTTCTGTGTGTGATTCACTTGTTGCAAAAAAGTGTTTTGCACTTTCCATAGCTCAGTTATCGTTGTTTATGAGGCAAGGCTGAAACTCATTTTACTGTGATATTCTCTGTACCAGTTCGAGTTACTCATTGTCTCAGTTGTGCTTGCTAGCCAACTAGCAACTGTTTCTTAGCCTTGCCATATCCAGACTGAAATAATTTTTATAAAGTACTGGATTTTATGCAATCGTTCTTGGTGCCCAGTGGATGAATTCTACTCACCTGGGTAGCCTTAGAGCTGAAACTTGACTGCAGTGGTAGAATCATTGTTAGTCTTCTTAAAGACATGAATGTCGAGCTTGAACACATTTTGTGGCCTGCAAAACCAGTGACGTCAATGTTAGCTTCAGCTGTGTGCTCTGGTTTGTGCGGTGCTCGCTTGCTATCAGCTGCTAGGTGAACTAGGTCAGCATTACCAATACATGTCAACTTATTTGTACTGGCATTATAATCACAGTAACATGTTACTATCCAAGTGTGGCCTTACTTTTCCTATTTTCACTGACTAAGGAACAATCTTGTGCGTATTTGTTTCACAGGGAACCATCATTTGCGAGAAACCACATGCTCAGTGTTGCTTTGATGTTTAAAGATCATCAGCACAAGAATGGGCTCAGTCACATGTTTGAATGAATTGCTCGGCTCGGCATATTTGTGGAGCAGAGATGTATTGGCCTTGCAGCTACAACTCTGGTCTTCAAAGCCTTTTCTGAGCCTTTATCACTTCTGTTCAATGTGCTGACCACACATCATGTAGCAGCCTGGGCCAATGGGAGCACAGCGCTGTTATTTATTGGATTTATCCAGTAACGTAACACAGTATTGACTGCAGGCGTGCATGTTTGTGTGTGTCTCTGTCTCTAGATGAGAATGTGCAACATCTGTATACTTTCATATTGGCTGCAGCCTAAAGAAAGTTCACACTAAGTTCACCGTACTTTTTATTGTCCGTATTTTGCTTCTGTGACCCTTTTGAGTTGCAGGTTTTGCCTTTCTTTTGGTCCTTGTGGCTGATTGGTTTACTGATTCTCTTTGGGAGTCAGTCTGTGTGTGAGGAAGAGAGATAGATACTGGAGTTTGGGTGTTGAAAGTTTGCTTGTATTGATTTTTTTCACTAAACTTACTTACCCAGGAGCAAATCAAAAAACAAAGAGACAGGAGTTTGTTTCTATATAGTTCACCAGGTTGTGGAGTAAAAAAAAAAAAAGTACCTTTGCTGTAGCAAGTCTTATAGCAGATTTGTTAACCTCACTACTGATCAACCCACCAAGTGTTTTCCTTATTGTACTGTATAACTGTAGCACTAAAACGACAAAAATTGTGGTAGATATGTAATTAACTCACAGTTTCCTGACGTGTAACCCCATTATTGCCATGCACGATAACTGAAGCAGCAAATCTTTAGAAGTAAGCAGCTAAATAGTAAGTACACAGAGTAGTTAGGGGAAGGTCTGTGCAGAGTTGACACCTGTCTGGTGACTGCTGAACAATGACATCTTCTTGATTGACCAGATGTTTGTTAGATGTTGATCAGACTTCATGCATTTTGTCTTTGACTCTTCTGAGTAATTTTGCTTGTTTTACCTTATTTATTGGATATTGGGCTTGATGTAGCTACTCAGTTTATCCTCTGTCTAAAACAAGCTCTTTTAGCTCGTCTTGCTTTACACCTACTTTCTTCTGAGTGGCTCGCAAGCAGAAGGTTTGAACAGCGGGTTCTGTCTTTATTAACCGTTTTTGAGGTGGCAGTAGTTAAAGCATTACTTAAAAAGCCATCACTTCACCCAGCTGTCTTAGCTAATTATAGGCCAATCTCCTACCTCTCAAAAATCTTTAAAGAGTAGTTGTAAAACAGCTAACTGATCATCTGCAGAGGAATGATTTATTTGAAGAGTTTCAGTCAGGATTCAGAAGTCATCACAGTACAGAAGCAGCATTAGTGAAGGTTACAAATGATCTTCTCATGGCCTGGAGCCTATCCCAGCTGTCATAGGTCGAGAGGCGGGGTATACTCTGTACAGGTCGCCAGCCTGTCGCAGGGCTAACACAGAGAGACAGTCACACCTATGGGAAATTTAGAATCACCAGTTAACCTAACCCCACTAAGTGCATGTCTTTAGACTATGGAAGGGAACTAGAGTACCCAGAGAAAACCCACGCAAATGCCATACAAGGTGGATTCAAACCAGACCTCCTGACTGTGAGGCAACATGGCTAACCAACATGGCTAACCACCATACCACAAACAAGGTTCTGAATTATCAGGCCCCATCTTATCTTAAAGACCTCATGGTACCATATCACCCCAGTAGAGCACTTCGCTCTCAGACTGCTGGTTTATTTGTGGTTGCTAGGGTATTTTAAAAGTAGAATTGGAGCCGGAGCCTTCAGCTTTCAGGCCCCTCTTTTGTGGAACCAGCTCCCAGTTCGGATTCAGGAGACAAACACCCTCTCCATTTTTAAGATTCAGCTTAAACCTTACGTTTTTGATCAAGCTTGTAGTTAGAGCTGGATCAGGTGACCCTGAGCCATCCCTTAACTATGCTGCGATAGACTTAAGCTGCTGGGGGTTCCCATGATGCACTGAACATTTCTTTTCATTCACCTCTTTTTACTCTGTTTACACCCCACTCTGCATTTAATCACTAGTTATTATGTGTCTTTTGTCCTGTCCCAACCGGTTGCGGCAGATGACTGCCCCTCCCTGAGCCTGGTTCTGCCGAAGGTTTTTTCCTGTTAAAAGGGAGTTTTTCCTTCCCACTGTTGCCAAGAGGTTGCTCAAAAGGGGCCGTTTTGATTGTTGGGTTTTCTCTGTAATTATTGGAGAGTCTATAAAGTGCCTTGAGGCTATATAAATAAAATTGAATTGCGGCTTCTGTTTTCACCAGAGCTGTATACTTGTGATTAGCACTGCAACAATTCATTGACTAACTCGAATAACTCAATTATTAAAAAAATAAAATAAAATCAACACTAATTTTTGCTTCAAAGCTTTGTTTAATCCATGAATCTGCAGGGCACAGACCTGCAATGTGAACATATTTAGGAGCAAGTATGTGGACAAAGAGTATTACAAAATTAAGCCTGTGTAGGCCCCAGTTTTTTAGCAAAGGACTGAAAACACAACAGCAGCACCGAATATGATGCTGTCTGAGTTTTCATGGAGCTGAGTCCGTCTCACACACACAGACACACAGCAAAGTGCAAAGAGACGGAGGCGTTACTGGTGAGCTGAGGCGGAGTGAAAGAGTTTTTCTAGTGTCCAAAACAACAGCATTTGTTCCTGTAATCGCCACTAAAACCTTTACTGGGAAACAGCTGAAGGAGACCATCAAACCAACTGATCAGCAAGTGCATATGAGAAGAAAAGAGAACTTTGTGGCTGCTCCCGTTCACCCCGTTTTACACAGCGAAAAATCTACAGTAAAGTTACAAAAGTTAAAATAACTGCATATAATGAGATAGATGAACTGTTAACTTAGTCTGATGCAATGTGTAAATCAGGCAGCTGCTGAGGGCTGTCAGCAGACATCCTGCTTTATATGACATCAGTACCTGCAGCAAGCAGGGGTGAGTCTAAAGGGGGGCATGGGGTGTACTTGATCATATTTATTTCAAGGGTTTAGAAATATTTCTTAGCAGATTTAGAGACTTAAAAATGAGAAGTTCCTTTTAAAAACCTGTTTTTTCTCTTTTGAATAGATATCATTGCTCATTAATAAGACCAAAGTATTTCTCGTCCTATAAATCAATGGAATAATCTATAGAATGGTTGATTAATAAAATAATCAATAGCTGCAGTCCTGGTTGTGATAATCATATTAAGGATATCCTCCGTTTTTTTTATAACATCATAAATGTCCAATAGTAGAAAAAATGTCAGAGGTTAAGCTTTTAAAGCAGCCTGAGGCTGAGCTTTTGGCTCACAGGGATTGAATGTACATTGACTTGAAGCACATGACAGAAACAAGCAAAAGCATAATAAGTTGCTTTTTAAGATGGATTGTTTCAGCTGTTCATATTAGAGGATGACAGGTCCTTGCACGTTTCAGTGGCTGGGACTCAGTCTGAATCACCTCTTTCATGAAATGGAACTGGATTAGCATACCAAGACTTACTGGGGTTTTGACTGTGAAAGCAACTCCAGTATAATAGTATTCATTAGTCATAACTTTGTTCCCCCCCAGACTGGCACTAGGGAATCTAAATGCTAATATTCTTCTCGGGATGTATATCTGTCAGCTCGCAGTCCCTTTCGTAGCACAACAGGCCCTTCTACATGAAATAGGCTGACTCTAATGTGACTTGTGTTCCCACACGGTGCACTGTAAACTGCAATGATTTTCAGATGCTTCTCTCGGACTTTAGACTTTGGAAAAAAAATAAAATAAAGAACAGCTGAAAGCCTGTTCAGGGTGAGACATGGTTTATCTTCTGGTGTAAGGACACAAGATAAATTGGACTTTACTTACTTGGAGTAAGTACAGTATGTAATACATAGCACAGAAAAGTGTCTGGAGGTATAACATGGAGATATGCAAAAATATCCATATATATCAATATATATTCATTTCTCTTTCAAATATTCTTTGTCACTATTAGCAACAATGAAAGGAGATGACAGGAAATTAAGGTTTGTAATTTATGCTTTGTGTCATTTATCACTAACCCATAAGCGCAGACCCTGATTCTTGAAATGTACTGAAGTCCATCAGCATCAGTACTGTCCTGGATATTTGGCGTACTAGTGAATCTCAAACAAATTAGAATATCATGTCTGGTTTACTTTAGTAATTTAATGCAAAAATTAAACTTATCATTTATATTCATTACATGTAAAGTTACATATTTCAAGCCTTTTTTGTTTTCATTTTGATGATTATGCTCATAGCTCAGGAAAATCAGAAATTTAATACCTCAATTTAAATTTAAGTGTTCAGGGTTTACAATACAACTTCTGAAAAGTATGTTCAGTTACACCTAGTTGGCTCTCCCTTATCACAATCAGCTGCATGATTGTGTGGTGGAGGTGATCAGCTTGTGGCACTGCTGAGGTGGTACTGAAGCCCAGGTTACTCTGATAGCAGCTTTTAACTTGTGTGTATTTTTGGGTTGGATATTTCTCATCTTCCTCTTGACAATACACCACAGATACTCGGGGGGGGGGGGGGGGTGACAAAGGGGGTTGGTGGGCAATTAACGGGAGATA